>JAYMTF010002423.1:0-18304 GCA_036897485.1 Pelargonium nanum | reverse complement strand
TTCGCTGCGGATACGATACTCGTTCTTACTTTTCTATATTATTTGACGACCCACTTGATTCGGTCAACGTCAATTACTGGAATCACTTTTCACTGCTATGAGGAAAAATATACACTTCTATAATTCTACCTAACAACCTTAGCTCCAAAGTTTAAATAATAATAAGTAGAGGTGACTATCTATCTGATTGGGTCGAGTCAGATCATATTTAGTTTAAATTCAGATTGAAACATGAGACCTAATCCGATCCGAAATTATTTTCGATCGAATTGGTTCGAATATATTTAGAACGTGATTGGATCAAATTTTTCTGATATTGAATTTCATATGCTCGCAGATTCGGATCTCCGGTTTAAATAATAATTAGATGATAATTGGAAGGTTGTTCACGGCATTATGGGGATTGGCTGGCCCTTTTTATGGAGAAATGATCAGAAGCATGACTGTGATCTGGCGTGGCAAATCAGACGGCGGCATGTGGGCCCCAAGTCACGGGAAAGCATGCACAAGTGGGTCCTCTTAGAGGAAGCCACGTCAGCAAACATACTATGATTTAGCCATCTGATCCTGATGGAGTGGGTCCCATTGAGCACCGGCCTAGTTGGCCGTTGTTTCCTCTTGTTTGGAATCAATCAATCAATTTTTATTTACTGGACTACTATTTATTTTTCTTTTGATAAAAAGTGCCAAGATATACTGCTAATTCTGATTACAAATTTGACCACAATTCTACAATAATTCTTCATTTTTGGTGTCAACACTATTCATGGAAACCTTAAAATAAAAAAAATAATTTGATGCAGATATCTATATTCCACAACATGTACAGTCTGCCCTTCTCTCCTTTTTTTACTAAGATTTTGAAAACATAATAGTGTGTTTCGGTACTATATTTTATTTGAAATGTTGGATTCGAGTCAAATGAAGTGTTTGAGAACTGCATAATTTGAATTTGAATTTGGGTCAAATCCAGCAACATTCAAAACATGTTTACAACATGAGATTTCAAATGACAGCTCTTACCTTGTCATTTGAAATTATGTGATTCGATCCTAAACATTATATTTATATTTGAAATACAACATTTTAAATCAAAATTTTCAAATAATGGATTTCAAATCTTATTCATGTTACCAAACACTACTTTGATGAATTTTTTCATAATGTATTAATCCAATATGAAAATGATAATTTTGAAATGATCTCAAAGTTCATCTGAAAATATTTTTATTATATACACACACAACTGTCAAGTTTAGGGTCTGATCAAGTGTTGATCCATACTCTGGTCCTAAAGTAGTTTTACAATGATCGGGTTAGTGTGGAGTTTCAGATTTTAGGCATAAAATACATTGAATTTTGTGGGTCTAATCGCCCGATCCGATCAACTTTGGGGTCGATTAGAGTTAGAAAAAGTAGGATCAACTGTCGAGTATCCGCGTGTTTATGACTGAATTGCCAACTCTACATATATACATATATTTATACCAAGGTTAGGGATATCATTTTAGTTGGCTTGTTTCCTTGCATTTTTTTGGCTTTTGTCATCCTCTTAGGCTTCTTAGTCTTTGTCATGGCCATGGACTTGGCATATAGTTGTACAACGTATTGGGCGTGCGTGACGGGTATGGTGCGAGATGGTGGAATTGGGCATGTAACAATGTACACGGTGCGAGGTCCAAGGGCTTCACATTCTGGAAGCATGTCCATAGAACTCGGGTCTAGAAGCAAGTTCCCTGACCGTGACCCAAGAGCTGATTCGAGTTGGTGCGTTCTTGTCGTGGTGAGATAGGACCAACGTTTCGCTCGGGCGCTACGTACTGCATTGTCACTCATCAAGTAAATTTATGATTTTTTATGTATCACCGAAAACTATTATTTAATAAATAAAAAATAACCAATCATAGAATGATACGTGAAAATTTTGAAATTTTAATGACACTACGTAAGCATCCACATAGGCATTGGATGTGTAAATTTTATTATTTTTTAATTTAATTATAAATCCCATGTCATTTTTTTTTCCATGTCATTGTTTAACAACTCAAAAAAAAACTCATTAACAATCTAATTGTTTAACAACTCCAAAAAAAAAAAACTCATTAACAATCTATTGACGGCATGGACTAATTCTATTCAGTTTGTGATGATATGAAATCTAAATTAGAAATTTTTTTTTTTTGAATAATCCTAAATTAGTTCATTTGAAAATAGAAATATTACTATTTTGGTTACTACATGTAGTGCATAGACTATTTAATATTTTATCCTTAGAGAGTAAATGATTGAAAGTTGTGTTTTCTATTTTTCTATAATTTATTTAGCATTGAAAATATATAAAGAGTATAAAAGTGAGGGAACAAATAACATAAAAATAAAACACAACTCTCAATGCTCCTTATATTATATAATACTTGTACATGATAGACAAACTGTATATGAAATAAAATAGTTTCTACAAGTTACTTTTACTTTACTACGTAGAGCTCAAGTAATTTCTACAAGTTAAAATTGCTTGATAACAAAAGAAAAAACGAGTGATTTATGTCTTACGCGCACATGTGTATATATATGAGAAATGAAAACCTAAGTAAAAAATTAAGTGACATTGACTAAATTGGATGTTCCGCTTCCATAAATTCATTGGATGAGTATATGAGTGAAATTTAATTATACATTATTAAATTGGCTTATAGATATTTTAACAAAATGAGAAAAAAATATTCACTAATAATTAAATTTGTATTATATATATATATATATATATCTCTTTGTATTATATATACTATTACTATTTTAACTATGACAAGAATCAAGTTTGCTCTATTAGTTAAATTTATTAACATAACATACTTCACCAATTTGAAACATAAAACAAAAATAAACATACTAAGAAAAAAATCCAACAAATTTTTATAATTAAGTAATTCAAGGATAAAGTTGGCATATATATTTTTTCCCTCAATTTCTTCTTCTGATAAAAAAATCTGCTCATCAAACCATTTGCGTTTAGAGTTGATATTTTTCTTGTGTGCCACAGGACGAGAGAGTGGATGTGACAACACCAAGAAGTGAAATCAAACATGACCGTACTCTCATCTACTTCTCCTATTCAAATTTATATCTTAAATTCTCATTGTATATATTATGTATTAGTACGTAGTAATAACTAATAGTTTCTACTCAATTAAATAACATCAAACTCAACGTAAATGTTAAAGATATGTATCTAATATCGTCATTTTTTTTTTGTCAACTTGACATTGTTGTAAAATATTTTTTATTTAGGTAACTTATATATATACATATTGCTTGTAAGTGATTTCGATGATCAATTGTATTATAACTTATAAGTGATTTTGAAAGAGTTTGGGACATCTTGTAATATAACAAAATGCTTGAAAGTTGAAAGCATTAAATTTTACATGTTTCAAGCTACATATATGAGGAGTAAGAGTGGGAATTAAGGCCTTAAAATTATTTTGAGAATTGACATGAAAGGCTTTAAATTTTAATATTTCACAATATATGTATCTTCCATTGATCATCTTCATAAGTTAAACTATTGAGAGTGGGAAATAAAGTAGATGTAGCATCCAATAACTTATAAAATTGAAGATGAGCTAATATGAATAAACTAGTTTTTCTTCACCATTTTATTTAGCTTTAATTAAAGGTAGGATAATATAAGATAGGGCCCAATTAAAAAAAAAAAAAGTGAGAGTTAGAGAAATGAAATGAGAGATCATAGAACATGAATGCATTATAGCAAGCCACATTGATGCCATGCTCTATTGCTAGCTAAAGATATGATACTGACATGAGAAATATGGCCACATCTCCTTTGGCTTCTACTTCATCCCATTGTCTCCTTCCAAGTTCCAAAAAACAATATTATCAAATAACAAAAACTCAAATACAAATCTTATCTAATCAATTCTTTACAGCTACAAAAAATCAGTAAAAAAAACAATTACAACTAGACACCACTGATGTCTTTTAATCTGTGTCAGTGGGATGAGGTGTCAATTTGCAAAGATTCTTCAAGGTCTCTCTCTCTCTCACTCACTGCTCCAAATATTATTATTTTTCGTGGAAATTTAGGCTCTCACATCTCTATATATAGCTCTCACTTGATCATTCATCTCTCACTACTACACTCACAAACCTCACTTTTTTCTCATAATCCTTCCATTCTTTCAATCTTTTCAATCTTCTGTTAACACTTGCTTTCTAGCTTTTGGAAATGGCCAGTGTTGAGGTAAAGCCCATACTTTTGCTCCTGCCTTGTGAATGTGATCTGGTTTTAGTTCTCAGTTTGGTGCTGATCAGATTAGAATTGCTTTTGGATCATCTTATAAGTTGTGTCTTTTGTTTTAGTAGAGACCCTTCTGGTCATTATTTATGATCCCAATCTAGTTTCATGGTTCATGGCTTCATGTTCATGCTGTGTATGGAATTGAGTCAAGTTTGTGTATATAGTATATTAATGGATCCTTAACACTACATGTTTTTTGGGGTTGAACCAACATGATCAGGTTTATTACAAATCAGATCAGCATGAATGTTTTTTGAGGATCTCATATGGGTTTGTGTCAAAGACCTAATATGTATTTTTGGCTTCTCTAAAAACCCTTTTCTTGTGAGTAGAAGAGAGTTACATGAGACCTCAAACTTTTTTTCTTGTATTCATCTTTGTGTCAGTGATCAATAAACAAATCAATATAGTAACATCTTTCTATTATAAAGGTTCTGTTGATGCCAATATGATCTTGTATTCAACTTTTCACTAAAAAAAAAATTCTTTGTTGCAGGTTGCTGCTGTTCCAACAGCATTGCCAGAGAATGAAGCTCCAGAGGTGACAAAGACTGAGGAGACAACCCCAGAAGTGGTAGTAACTGCACCAGCTGCAGCTGAAGAGCCAGTTGCTGAGCCTGAGGCCCCAGCAGCAGAAACAAAAACAGAAGCAGAAGTAGAAGCAGAGGAACCAGCCAAGGTTGAAGCTGAAGCTGAAGCTCCTGTAGTGGAGGTGGAAACAAAGGAGGTGGTAGCAGAGGAAGCTAAGGTTGAAGCTGAGGAGGCTGTTGCAGCAGAAGAAGAGACTCCAGCAACTGAGGAGAAAGCTGAAGAAGCAGTTGTTGAGGAGACCAAGGAAGAGGCTGCCACAGAAGCTGTGGAGGAAGTAAAGGCAGCTCCAGAAGCAGAGGAAGTAAAGCCATCTGAGGAAGCAAGCACTGAGGTTCCAGTTGACAAGGTTGAGGAATGAGGTGATATTATTTAATATTCATACTGGTGGTCTCAAGGGTTAATTAAGTTCCTTATAATTTTTTTTAGTTTATGATTATTATGAGGTGATTATTTTGGAAGCTACTATATATTACCATGTGTTTGAGGTTCTTATGAAGGGGGGGTGTTGGGTGAGTTGTTTGTGATGAGATGTAATCTCTAGGGCTTGAGTTGAATAATGATTTTTATTGTAATTTTCTTTTCATTTTAAATCAATTATTGTTATATTTCCTATGTTCAATACCAACCATAAAGTCATAAAGCCATCTGTAATTATATCATGGTATTAGTAGAATTGTATTTTATTTTATATCATCAATCATACCAATACGAAAACTCGAACTTGAAACCTCAACACGAACACCTTAAGCCACTTGTCTTGATGCGTTCGTGCAGTGGTAGAATTGTCACATAGACACGATTGAGGGAGGTATTGGTATCACTTGTTTGGTCTATTCTCATTAAGCACATAAGGTCAGCTAAAATCAGACACAACATTCAATTAATCACTAGATGCATCATTAAAATCTTGTTGAGATTCTTTCAAGTAAAATTTAGAAAGATGGGAATTTCTTTCCCTTCATCTCAACTTTTGTTGTTAACAGAAACTGATAAAACTCATGACAAGCAGTAGATCTAGATAACCAATAGCTGCATATACCAATGTAGGCATTTTCCAGGCAAGAGGTCTAGAGTTCGAGCCTCGGATGTGCTGTGAAAACAAACAAATAAACAAGAATACAGCTAAGAGAATACTCAGAGATGAAATAAATGACCTTTCTGTGGACTTGAATATCATTGCATATTCTGTTTACTTACATGCCATGAAAAGCAAAAGCAAAAGCTATGAGGAATAGAAAAGGAAGTTCAAAGGAAGCAAAGAAAGTTTCATCCCTGCCTGCCCCCTGCTGCATTATTTTAGACTATACCCTATAAATATCAACACTTGACAAAATGTGCAATGACATCACAACCCTCACAACCCTCACCACCAAAGAAACCTATATATAAATAACTAGATCACCTTCTTACATAATAGTCTACTTCAAAACGGGACGACATTAATCTATAATCTGTACAAGCTGGTACATATCTTAATATGTGCACTCAAAAATCCCTTACCATCCATCCATCCTCCCAAAATATGCGTATTTCACCAAGTCCCAAAGCTGCACCCAACATGCTCCTGAGTAATGATGTTAAGACGATCTTGCATCACGGCCATGGATGGGTAAGGTGGGAAACATATCCGATAAAAGCATGTGTGAGATGACGGCAGTCGATCTTGGGGCTCAGTGGACTTGTATATGTAAAGCCGAGAAGCCAAGCCACGAAAACCCTCAACTGGTAGGTACTTCACTGATGTCCAGAAGAATAGAAGTACCTTTTTTTGCTCTGCTGACATTTCCCCAACAATCTGCAAGATTTATGCAAATAATTTGATTATCATTCACAATCACAAAAGATCCACTATTGCCTATACAAAACTCAATGCCTGCAAATTTGTGATTTAAGTTTCAAAATACAGACAACTACAGCTTTCTGCCCTCTCAGGTCTGAATTAATTTAGATTACTCCAAGCCTTAAGATAGATACTTCAACCCATACCTTGTCACCAGGCAAACCAGGGCTTCATCCATAAAAAAAAGAGTCTGAAATGAGAAGTTATTTCCTCCTCAATCTTTACAACATGATATAGAGTCGGATAGATTAAAAATAAGATGCAGGATAAGAAAGGGCTAACCCAGTAAAATGCTACCAGTTCCCACAACTTGGTAGCTATACAAGAACCAGTTCGGTTATTCGCCCAACCACGAATATATTTAGCCAACTATAACGTAGGAAGGGAGGTAAACCCAAGAACATATTTGGAAAAACCAAGAAAAAGAAAATAAAGAAAGTAACCAGAAAAGTAAAGAAGAAGAAAAACAAGTTCATTTGTTAAACTATTTCCTTACAACACCTTATGTTCAAATCATATCACTCCTAAGTTCTAATGCATGTACTAAGTCAGTCTTAGTTCAATTGTTTGCCAATTGTTGCAAGCCGGTGAGAAACCTCTTTTCTGACCTGCATATAAAGAATCATGTTGCCATTCTGCTCTATATTTCCATATGCCCTAGTAGTGCCTCAACTTAACCAAGTCATATCTTTCACTGCAGAGTAGTCTTTGTAGCATAAAGTCAAGACTCGAGACAGTTGTAAAACATGTATGCTCTGCAGTTCATCTACATAATCTATTTTTCCCCTTCCAGTATGACAGGTCAGCATATTGACTTTGATAAGATGAACACCCTATGCGGAATCTTAAAAAGGAAAACCCAAAATTGTTCAAATCTGGCTAAGATTAACTTCAAATGTATGTCAGAAACTAGTATAAAGATAACTTTGAAAGTTAGAAGCTTGGCTAGCTATTGTATGTCCACTCCTTCTAGTGCAGCCAAACAACTTTTATATACCCAAAACAGAATCTCTGAAAGAACAAACTAAACTTGCTAAAGAATTCTTCAGTCCTCACAGTACAACAAATAGAACAAAAATGTGACGAGTTTGGAACTTAAAGGATTCCACAGCAACCTCTTCGAAAATATGGTTCACAGCACAATTCTAGAAGTCTCCAAAACGTTATCTCAAAAAAATTAACTCAATATTATAAACTTCAGGGAAACTTATATCTAGATAGGGGAAAAAAACTATGAATTGCTAAGAAGTTTACAGCATGCCCATGCTGATAATTTAACTGCTTTATAAGTATCTAATTATCAAGGATTCAAGCAATTTCTAGAGCACCTCTTCAGCCTCTTGAAACATAACCTAACTATTAAATGTTTCCCTCTAAAAAATACCCAAACAAACTAGATAACAAAAAGGTCAGCTAATGACCATCACTCGTGCACAATTCACTACTCATCCCCGTCGTATAACATTACAGCCTTACTTTTCCTGAATCCTAATCCAAGAAAGACAGTCTTAAAATAGATGTAAGAGAATGTTGAATTCGCATGCTATTATAGTTGTTCTCACACCCCTAAGAACTCCAAGCCTCTACAAATATGCTCAAACTGAAAGAAAAAAAAATTGGACTGAGAGAAAATAGTGGATTCACTCATTTATTCACTTGAACTTTGAAGGATGCATTGAATAAGTTGTGTTAAAGCAATTGATGACGAGCCTCCATGCTGCAAAAACCAAATGAAAGTTTGTTTGAGCCTAGTAAATGGGAAACCCCACTCAATGCATGAAGACCCTACTGGCAAGATGATCAAATATTGACCTCCAGCAGGTGATTCAAAATATCCTGAAAAGTTTGTTACCCTGGTGATTATGAAAGCCACGCAACAGTGTGTGGGGTTCATATAAATTTCAGCTTCAAAAATCATGGTGAATGCAAAAGTGCAGTACAACACACAAATGGCAGCACCAATTGAAAAATGTTCTTGCTGAGCAAACCATGAATGGCGCAAGATACATTCCCAATAAAAACACTGAATAAAGTAGAGAACAAAATGTCATAACATAGTCCAAGGTACTGCATGGAGTTATAAGACCAATTGTGAAATGTACCAGCACTTTCCCTTTCAGAATAGATTGCAGACACAAGGCAATCAATCATAAAGAACAAAACCCATTCAACATGCCATTATTAACCAGAGAGAGAGAGAGAGAGAGAGAGAGAGAGAGAGAGAGCATCATAGATAAACTAAAATTTGAAGCTGCATACCTTCCAGAACCAGCAAATCTGAGGATCGGTTTCTTTATATCCATTGTACTCAGTATGTGCCTTCCAATCATCAATACTTATAGCACTTTCACTTCCATGCAGCATCCAATCAAGATCTTCGAGCTCCAAACTTTGAAAAAAGAACTTCTGGAGCATAGAGTTACATAGAATATCTGCAAAACCTTGAGCAAAATGGGAAACCTGTTCTGATATAGATATGACAAAACGATGCTGAATGAGAAGATCAACATATTCTTTCCTATTCCTGCTATTCACAACAATGCTTTTCCCACCAGGACAAAGCTCCACAATTTTCCTGGACCCCAACTCCTCAACTTCCCTCACAAATGTTAATCCTAAAGCATCTGAATCAATAAACTCAGCATCCATCTCCAGAATTTGCTTGCAGCTACTATACAGGAATGGATCTGCATCCCGTATATCCTCTAAAGAAATGCCCTTTCCAGCCAATTGTATGAAAAACACACGATCAAAGACAATGCCCACTTGCACTTTATGCATCAAAGCTAAAGCTACCACCCTTCCAGAAAAGCTAAAATACTCAAGGTGCAAAGGATCCACTTTTGATGCTGCAAATATACAAAGATACATGAAATTACTGATAGAAAAATGGGCACAAATATATCATTTTAACTTTTATAAATCAAAGGTTTCCTCTAAAGATAAAAAGAAAGAAAAGAATATTTGAAAAAGAAAAAGAAAGGAAGAAACTGAATCTATTGATAAGGCAAAGGAATTAAAGCTGGTGTTGTTAAACTGTCAAGCTACTGTTTCTTGAAAATATCATTGGACGCAAAGGGTGAGCCTTGGTGACACAGTATGTATATTGTATACTGCCTTGTGACCTTGATTCAAGTCCAAGAAATGGTCTCTCTGCGAAGTTGAATACATAAACGACCTTATCAGACCTCACAATAGTGTAAGCTTCGTGCACCAGCCGGTCCAGCCCACCCTTAATTAATGCACAACATGGAACATGAAAGTAGAGACTGAATCCGCTAAGAGCACCCTCAAATTAATAATTAGAACCTAGTTACATTACCATTTGTCTTCATAAAACAGCAAGGTAGTAGTAGTCATGGAGATCAAGAAAACCCATATAGTATAAAGCAGTGAAATGGTAAAAAAGATACATACATTTTGAATCAAATGTAGGAACATAACACCGCACAAAATCACTACGCACGTAATAACTAAGAAAAAGACAACTTTAAGACTTGTAGTCCACGAAATATGTACAGTATGAAGTGCCCTGGGTATGTATTACATAATAATATGACAGTGTATAGAGCAATTTGTATATGTTTCAATACTCTATTATATACAATGCAAACTCCACAAAATGAAATAGCAATACAGAACAAAAAGAAAGATTCAAACTGAAAAAATTTCCAATCAGAAGATATTTGTATGCCATTTACTTAGTTATCCAGCCAAGATTAATAAATAAATAATATTCCATAGTTATAGGCTATTCCTTCAGTGGAAAGATCACTCTTTTTCTGACAATTTTTAATAATTAAATTGTTTAACAAAACTCTTTGGGATCCTCTGCTCGTATTCTCCTCCTCCTCTCCATCCTATTCCATGCAAGCACACACATGATTTCACGAAAAATAAACATAAAAATAGCGATACTTCATCATTTAATACCTACATAGGAAAAAGGTTCAATATTTCCATTTCCATTATAAAACTTCATAAAATGAATAAAGCAATACAGACACAAAGACGAAAGCACCAATACTACAAGGGCCTGAAACATGATAAAAGAGGACACATGCAGTGAACCAGATTTCAATGTTAACCTATACTTTTATGGTTCATCGCAAGGCATACGATTCATAAATTAAAAAAAAAATGAGGAAGGACAGATAATACTGTAAATGAGACCATAAAATAAAAATTGCTAAGAACATAACTGAAGAAAATATGAAAAGAAGGCAACAAGTTTTTGTTCTAGATAGTGGAGATTATTTCACACATTGGGAAAGCTGATAGATTCCCCCTATGGTTTCGAGAGCCACGTAATCCCAGGTAACGCCAGAACAAGTCACCCCAAAAATGAGCCCGCATCGGCCCAGAGAGTTTGAACTTAGGAAGCCAACCCTGGGTCGAGAGCTGTATGCTGATCTGAGAAGTTCGGCCCAATGAGTCCAAGGTAAGATCGCCCGGAGCAACGAGAAGAGCCCGGGGACCAAGAGATCGCGAGGCAAGCAAGGAACCGCAACGCGGAGGCCCGCCTCAAGAAGTCAAGACTCACCCACTTCAAGGAAGTTTAACCTCATCTACAATGGTGGAGTTTGAAGCAAGCTAGGGAACCGTAGTGCAGGCCCACCTTAAGAAGACAAACCTCGCCACCTCAAGGAAGTCAAGCCTCAACGCCTGATGGACCTTGAGGCAAGCCCATGCCACAGTGTGGAGGCCCACCCTCAGGAGGTCTGACCTCGCCCGAACAACCCTCTCCTCTGGCCTAGACACAACGTTGAAGTACCAGGCAACACTCTGCGCATTCTGCGTCACGCTCTCACTCACACGTCTCTTTTCCTTTGCTCAAGGAGCCAAGGTCGATCCTGCACTCCTCGTGCTCAGGAAAGTTGCCAAGGCCACGCCGATCAACTACACAAATCACTAGAACGTCACATCAAGATTTTAGACACTCCTAAGAGCTCAAGTCACCTTCCATTGTGCTCATTCCTCAAGAGGCAAGTGGAGGTCATGAATTCCGATCAGGCGCCCTTGAAGGGAATGACCCCGAGAGGTAAGCCATAAGCTCACCACGAGCTCTACTGACCAATCACGCGATTCTACGTCGCCCACTTTGATTTGTAATTATTAATTCACCATATCTTGAAAGGAGAGGGAATTCATTCTTCACATTATTTGCACTCAACTCTCATTCACTCTTAAACTCTCGCTAACTTGATAGTGTTTAGGACCCTCATGGTAAGAATTCTCATTCTCAATCCCGAGATGATTTACAGGGTACACGACCAGGTTTCCACCCAATAGTG
Organism: Pelargonium nanum; assembly: GCA_036897485.1. NCBI lineage: Eukaryota > Viridiplantae > Streptophyta > Magnoliopsida > Geraniales > Geraniaceae > Pelargonium > Pelargonium nanum. The sequence goes on along the minus strand of JAYMTF010002423.1, from coordinate 6,261 downwards.
TGTTTCTCATGTTTCAAAATCCAAACTAAGAACTCTCAAAACTTAAGTTTAAGTCATAGAATCTGAATATCTCACCCTAACACATGGACAAGAAGACTGGCCGATCATGATAAGTTTGAAACTTTTCTGTGTTAGCTGCTGGAAACTTATTATCTCATTAGCAAGTTTTATAGAGCAACTCCTCATGAATATTCCATTTACTTTTCTACTAATAAATCAGTCGTAAGCCACAAGGGAGACTGATCCTCTGGAAGAAAGAATTTTCTTCCTATATTTCAAACCACAAACTATTTGGACAGGTCACTGGATTTACAAAACCCAAGTAATGTTCTTAGTACTGAGACCAACAAGATATAATAGCATGTTATATTTTCACCAAACTCATTACTTAAAAAGAAAATATTTAAACTCATAACTACACTATGACACACAAAGAAGGTAGATGAGAGAATGAGACAAAAATAAATAAAAAGAAAATATATATAAAAAATTGGCATTTGAAAAAATATTGGTTATATGGTGCCATGATTGAAATGTAAGGAGAGGAAGTGTTAATATATGTTATATATAACTAGTGGGATGAGATGTAAAGCACGTGGCAGTTGAGTGTCAAAAAAAAAAATTGATTAGTTATGTATTCGTGGGTATTATCACGAGGTAATTACATGTAACCCCTAAATTTTAATACACATTTGATTTTTAAAAGTTTTGAATTGCAAGTACCACACGTACACGTACCTAGGCTTTTTGTAAAATAACAGTTTTGTCATACCAGGTACTCATACCCGTACACGTGCTTCATACGAACACATCCTAACATATGACCCATGTTGTACAATTTTTTTTATAAGAGAACATGCCCATGCATGTATGTCAGTCAATGGAAGTGCCTAATTCAAGAAGATAGTCATCAACGATCTCTCTTATAGGTGTCTTCATCTCTGAAAGGCTAAAACTCTTTAAACTAGCATCAATACAATCCCAACTAAAGAGTCTACAATCACCTAAAAGAACTCAAGTAAATAGATCTCACCATAACAGCTAACATGTGCTCTTTACTAGTAATATTCTCTACTTAACAGCAAAACAATATGTCAATCATATTTATGACTTTCTGGTATGTATGCTACCCATGTGACACCAATATGCTTCTGAGTTTTAATAGACCATGAAGTTTGGTGTAAGGCAAAATATATATTTTCTACCCTGGGTGTGAAATATAATCGTAATAACATATATTTTGATGATTTAAACACTAAATGGCATTCAACGAAGAGCAACTCAAAATGCAGTTGTGACTTGTAACACAAGATTAATCAAACGAATTCACTTTACAATGTTAAACATATAGTATACAACCCTTTTTCTGCCATTGAACACTTGTGCTCATCATGTTAGTATATACACTGCCAAGTTTATAAAATATTGTTATAAGGACAAAAGGAGTTCAATCATGCATTTTCAAAAAGTAGCCTCCTGTCAAACAAAAATATGCATATCATATATCAAAAGAAAATATTTCTAAATGAAGCTTACCAGGATTAGGGTAGAACCTCCTACGGTCATTTGGGCATGCAACAAAGAGTGCATTTTGTGGATTGAATATAGCTTGGCATACCAAGAAGAACCACTCCCGCAGTACACCAGGACCTGTAGCCTCCTCATTTTTGAATTCCATAAATAGACCAGCATGTAGATACTCAGGCTCTGTACGTAATATGTACTCAAATGACTCTGCCAACAACTGTGACCTGTCTATCAGCATTTCATGTAGCTCCTCATAGTCTTCTTTGATCTCAGGGAACATCATCATTGCCAGATGTCTCCTACATTCAAAATCAGTAACCTCCTTACGCTCAAGAAGCCACTCATTATCATCAGTTCGCTTTGCATATCTAATAATTAAAAACCGTACTGCAACCTTTTTAAGTCTTAGAACTTCCAATAATTGTTCTTCAGCACCATCATATAATTTAGAAATGCTATTCAGTTCCTTTAAAACTGCAAGATATTGTGACCATCCCGAACAAATAAATTCACCTTCCTCACTTCCTTTCACAGCCAAGCACTCCTCCATTTTCTGGAGGCATTTGTCCATGTTTTTCAATAAATCCACAAATATACCATGAAGAAACTCAATCTCTTCTCCATATAGTGGGGGTTTAATATGGTCTCTACCGTGCAATGGTAGGGAAATAGGAAATACAAAACCCACTTGTTGCATAATTGCACATCGCAGGGGAAGCAAAAATGCAGAAAAATCTCGGACATCACTCAACAGCGGCCCCACGCTGACAGGTGATTCCATGCTCGAAACCAAGTCCTTAGACAACCTGCTAGCCAGCTCACTAACAAATGGGGAAAGCTCCGGTATCACAATTGTTCCCTTAATACTTTCCATGTTCTTCAACCCACGTGAAATGCCAATGGTTTCCAACAATGTCCCAAAAGTACTCCGACAGGAGAGATACAGAGGGTCCTCATAAGCAGCTCTTCTGAGCAACTTACAAAATTCTAACACTATAGGGGCACAATGGCTGTGTAAAGGTTTCGACAAAGCATTACGACTGGAATTCAAAAAATGTCTAATTGAATTATCAGCACATTCTTTATTACCTTTGAGGGGCGACATGTAAAGCATGACCAAAGCTGCCGGAGCGCAGGATGTAGTGAAAATCTGAATATGCCCGATTGCAGCTTCGTTGTTGTCTTTAGGTGTCATTGTCAAGAACTCATTCAACCGGTTTCTAATAATCTTAAACGAAGAAGGCACTGTCTCACCTTTACATAGCCGAAAAATTACAGAAATCATATCCCCAATCACCTGCCAAGCCTGAGGATGGTCCGTGCTCCTCATCCGACCGACCAACTGAAGACCGGCGTCGTTCTGTATCGCACACTCCGCAAGCGACTGTTCCCACTGAAGCTGCTTCCCCCGATATATCAGCCGCTGCTCGATCACCGGAATCCCCGTGATCACCCTGATACGCTCATGAACCGATTTCACTGAGTCCTCCGGGTTGGAATGGATTACCAAAGTTTTGCCCCCTGAAAGCAACCTCACGAAAAACTGCAGCCTCGCTGGGGAATGCGCCGGCTGGGCCTGGGCGGCGCAGGCGGCAGGAGACGATCGAGCATCGAAGACTCCCCGGGGGGAGGGGACGGAGGAGGAGGTGGAGGCGGTTTCGTCTTTCCTCATTCTGACGGCGACAAGGTCCGACAAATCGTCGTCGTCCTCGTCCAAGGAAGGGCCATAATCGTCCAATTTCCGTTTGGAAGAGAGGCGATCGAGGCCGCGCTGATGGTGGTGCGAATCGGTCAAGGCGGTAGTGGCGGGGGTGGGGGGAGGTCTTTCGTGGGCCTCAACCTGGATCTCGCCTCCACCGACAGATGAAGCTCACGGACGAGGCGATGGTGGTGGTGGCGAGCACATGGATTGGGAAGCGAAAAACCCTAGGTTTCGTGGGTGAGAGAGAAAGAGAATTGATCGGAAATTGTAGAGAGGGTGTGGGAATTTCAGATTATTGACAATTTACACACACACGGAGCCAACCAGCCAGCCAGCCAGCAACAAGAGTCATCTCCCAAGACTGTCTGTCATCTTACGCTATTTATTTACCATCTTTTACCCAAATACCCCTTGCCTTTCCCTTGTGCACAAGGTTTTTTGAGAGGTTTTCTTCTTTTTTTCATCACCTGTATCCATTTTCGACGGTACAGATTCATGCACGTCAAATCATCAAAGTACATAGTATTAAAATGTCAAACACTAATGGTACCAACAAATCATCAAGTGACACGTGTTGTTCGAAAGTTGTGTCATCAACAAGACGAGTAAGAGTGAGGCGTGAATTAATTCACCACTTATATACCTGAAACTCATTTACAAACTCTAATACAAAGTACTAGCTTGGGAGTTTTTTTTTAAGACAGAACGTGTCTGACGAATGTTCCATGACACTCTTGAAGGCCCCAATCTTGGTGCACGTCTCCCGAAAAAGCCTTTGTAGGGCGCCATGGACGATACCGCAATGACGTAAGGCGTCAGAACCAACATAAAATGACAACACATAAGAGAAAGGCACGACGCTTTGCATGTGGCTGCAACATGGGCTTCTCACGCCTCCCACTAGTGAGTGCGTGTGGCTCATCTAATCACATTTTTATTTGTTAAAATGTCCAATGAGGCTACTTCAAGCGAAGAGATAGATGATGAATCTAGCGAAGTAAATTGTTGCACATACAAAGACAGCAAGTGGTACTGTTTCTAATGCCCAAGGCACGGGGGATAAAAGCCCTCCCATAACTAGACATCATGAAAGGTATATAGCGTTTCAAACTATAGATCATAGATCTAATAACTTTTTTGTCCACGTGAGTACCCTAAAAAGATCCATGTGTGTGCTTAAAGAGTGATTTTATCACGAAGTGCATAATAGAGGCATCCAAAGCAACGCAAATGTTGATAAGTAGATTGTTTCCCCATCATAACATCATATAATGTTTGGCTGAAAAGAAGAGATAAAGACATCTTGTTAATCAAATAGATTGCGATAAAGCACACACTTGCCCCAAAATATGACCCAAAGTTGGGCCTAAAATCGTAAAACCATATGCAACCTCTAGGAAATGCTCATGTTTATGTTCCACAACCTTAATTTGTTCAGGTGCTCCACCACAGCTAGTTTGACGTTCTACCCCATGTACCAAGTAATGTTTGTTTAGGTCTCTATGATCAAACTTCAAACTCTTATCAATCCTAAAGGTTTTGGTGCGATTTTCTTAACAGCGATCAAAACAAAATGGTTGGCCTTCCTTCGATAGTGGCGCATCACATATTGGGACTCCAAATTTCTCAAGTTTTGAATTTGTGAAATAAGACGGGCACACACATTAAGTGAAAACCAAACGCAGGGTAATTCACATATACCAAAAGAAACCAAAGAATTACGAAATATAATAGAAAAAATATTCAGCCCATCTTTCGTCAATAGAAGAGGTATTTATACTTACAGCAGGTGATGACATGACACCGGGTATTTATTGCACGTATTGATGACCGCACAAATGACTACACCGAAAAAGACCCTTTGTATTGGTTTGATTTGAGAATGTACACAGTGGTTTGATTTTGGGAATTTCTTTGTGTTAGTTTTGAAGTTTGATTTGTTGGCTTTGGTTCTTACTTGGAGATATTTTTTTTGGTCCTTCTTCTCCGACGAGCAACTCTGCAAACCAGAGAGCACCGGCGAGATCAGATCTGTGATGGAGGGAGAGGAATGAAGCTCGCCGACTTAGGGCTTCTCCGGCTCTGTTCGTGGACGTGACGTCGACGGACGTCAATGGCGTAGCAGATTTGGAGATGGGCGGAGCGGATCTGGAGACGGGCTTCTGGTTGCTGGAGCTCGCGAGGACGCCGTGGAACCTTCCGGAAGGGCGGCGAATCTGGAGGGCTGAGGAGGCGTCGGAGGCGATGTGCTTGCAGATCGGAGGCTGGAAATGTGCTCAGCGTCGGAGGCGAGCTCCACGCTGTCCGAGACCGTGCCAGAGATGGAGGCACGACGGAGGTGGTGCCGGAGATGGAGGTGCGGCGGAGGTGGTACCGGAAATTGTTGATGTTTTCTTCTTTTTTTATTTCAAGCTATACGGGCCTGTTTGGTTGCTGTGTTTTTATTTAGTTAGGAGGGTATTTAGGTCATTTTGGCACTTAACGGACAGATTAATGGATGGAAAGATGTTTGACATAGTTCAGAGTATCCAATAGTTAAATGCAAAAGTTGAGGATATCCAGAGTTAAAAAGGGTATAATTGAAGCTAGGAACGTGTAATTTTTCCTATAAAAAATTACAGATTAGATGGAACTCAAAGTCTAACCATATTAATCTTTATTCTAAAAACACTCTGTTTTGGAGGCCAATGGCTTTGCTTTGTGATCCACATGCAAAAGCGATCAAATTTGCCGGGAATTTAAGTATCATTCTTGATCTATATGATTTTTGCACCAAAAGAAACAATCTAACTTTCAACTCCTCAAGTCTTTTACTAATGGAGCTAGCTAACTACATATTTCAAGTAAATGATGGTTCATTGGTGGTGACTCTCTCGCCTTCTTAACAGTAAACTTTGACGAGTGTAAAAGGAAATTGAAGCGGAGCAAGAACAGTTTGACGCCGTAAAATCAGTTCATTAGTGGTGACTCTCTCGCCTCCTTTGGACTGACACTTTTTCTTAGGGGTTGTTTGGTAAGTCTAGATCAAATGT
>JAYMTF010002422.1:0-18307 GCA_036897485.1 Pelargonium nanum | reverse complement strand
AGGTAGTTTAAGTTTAAATGTGAGGTCTTGGGTTCAACACCTAGTGTTGACATAATTAATATATATTTATTTTTGTAGAAAAAACGAAAAAAATGTAGAGAAAAAGTGGTTCAAAGCAAACAATATTTTGCTTTTACTTCTGCCATTTTTGTGATGTGGCACAAAATAAGTGGAAAAGACAGTAGCTTTTGCACACCAGAAGTGTTCCCAAACAAGGCCTTAACATTTTTGTGTTGGCAACTTTTTTCAATCTTCATCGTTGGTAAAAGAATAATTCACCCAATTACTTTACTTGCATTTCCAGGAAGCATCTCTCTGCAATCTGCACTGCTATTTATGATGAATCACGTGCCTACAACAACTGTGCTTCCTTCTTCACATTTAAATTACATTAATATTTCTATTGTTTTATTCAATGCCGTTTACCAAACACGTGCTCTTGATAACCTAAATTAAGCTTAAACTTACAGGTTATGAACTAAATTTTTCACATGAATATATACCCACACAAGTGAGCCCTAAGTGAAATTGAGCTCAATTATTTTAAAATATTTGAATGAAAATTAGATTACTGATTTGACTAATTTAACTAATTAAATTGTTCGAGTCTCTTACCTGAGGAAAAACTAAACGTAAAATAAAGTATTTTGACTGATCCAAATCCTTATCGAGTTTTATATATTTTTTATGTTTGTTAATTTTTAATATGTTTGTTTGAGTTTGGAAGTTTAATATGTTTTTACTTGTTGGGCTTGCTACACCTTCCCCGCATGGAAGACATTGAGTGTAACCAAATACATCAATAGGGAAAACCTTGACTCATAATGCGTACCATACATGGATCAAGAAATATAGGCACATGAGTGATGTGAGGCGCCCATTGAGTGAACATCAAGAAAAGGGATGCATTTTATAATATAATCAAGGTAGGTACATGTATAAATAAGGGTGACGCAACGCGAATAAGGCACACTTATTTATGTTTCTAAAAAAGACTCACAAGTTCTTATCGATATACTAGATTTGACATTCACGTCAAAGGGAGTTTGATCGGGAGAAGTCTTGTTTGAGGATTAGGTGGTTGTGCAACATATATATATTGGCAATTGGGGAGGAGCAAGTAATGGTGGTCGTTCAACATGTTTGCTCAATTAGAAGCGTGTGGTATATCATGGTAAAGAACTTTGTGTTGTACTAATTGGCGAACTTAACGTGAACATGACACCCAAAATGTATGGTACGAAATGAGGATCATATAAGAAGTTAATAGAAGAGATCCCAATCACAAGGGTGCAAAATGACCATCTTCAGAACTTTGGAAGGAGTGAGAGATTTCACTTAGTTCAGTCAGGCAACGACCAAGAATAAGGTTCAACATCAAACCTCCTAACCACTGGGGATAAAGCAACTCTACCTTTAAGAGTTTCTGGTGGGGGAGAACAATCAGAATAAAGAAGATGTAGTATGAGAAGAAGAGCTTCACAAATGAACTCACAAACAACAAACCAGTGGGTCTCAGGATAAATAAAGTGAAAGGCAGATGAACAAGTCAACTTTGGGTCGAAGGCGAGCTACCTCTGCAAGGGAGGAGACAACTACTCAGATAATACATAAGGGATGAAAAATAGAGATGTAGGTGGTGTAAAAGGGACATCAATAGGAGTTGTTACAACTCAATTTCATAGTCTGAAAGCTCGAGTATATTAGAAGTTATAGATTAAATCACCTTAGAAATGACGGTGTTCACATAATAATCTAGCAATTTTGAATGAAAGGGAAGAGTGATAACTGGAACTTATACATGAAGATGCGTGAGTATACAATAAAACGCTCAAACTCGCACCAATCAAAATGCCCTAAAATTTCGAGGAGGGTAATGGAAATCCCACAACGAAGAAACCTTTCTCGAGAAAAAAATAGATGTCAAGGAGTCAGATGGTTCACCATCTTGTTCAACTTTCCATGGGCATGCTCATCATCAAAAGAGAGAGTGAGTTGATCAAGACTTAGACATCTTAAAAGGCGGGGCAAGTGTTAGGCTTGCTAGTCCTCCCCCACCCAAATGTCAATCCACGTACAAGACACTGACGTAACCTAGAACATGAATAATTAATGCAAACCTCAACTCCACCATAATGTGCACCGTGGGTCGAGAAATATTTGGATAAGTCACGAGCTAGTTAGGCCCACGAGCGTTGCACGACAAGTCGGGAAAAATAAAGATGCCGATTCTAATGTGAACATATATAACAAATGACTTCATTATGAGGAGAAGGTACACTTACTCATACATTCAAAAAGACTTATGAGTACTAATCAATATAGTGTATCTAGCTTATAGTAGTGGGTAATTGGGGGCGGGTCGGTAGCGGGCGGGGTTACAGGTGCGAGTACTAGTTTGGCGATTTGGCGGGTTTTTCTGCACACCCCTAGTGATTAGTGTTGTAGTATTAGTGTATTACCCATAGAATCAATATGATTTTTGATGTGCATTGTATAATTTACTAGTTTAACCCTAGAGAAAGAGTAAAGAGCCAAAAGCAAATTAGGTCAATGAGCAGTTGAACATAAGATCGTTTGTTACACGTGTAACGGACACGTACAAAGTCATCCATACACACTCGATCTCTTCAACACCGTTCTTCTCCTTCCTCACAAATTAATTTGTTTTCCATGATTACAATATTCATTTCATGGCCGCGCTTTACCAATTTTACCCTGCAACTCTCAACTGAAAAAAGCCATAGCCTAGAAACGCATATACTTCACCAGTTTCGTCTCCACCTCCTCCGATCCGATCCGTTCCGTTTAATTCAGTCTCGTCCCCGATGGACTCTGCTGTCTCCGAGCGAATCGAGCTCGCCAAGCTCTGCGCCTCCCGGGACTGGTCCAAGGCCATTCGAGTTCTCGATTCTCTCCTATCTCACTCCTGCGTCATCCAGGACATTTGGTTCGTTAATTTGCTTCTCTCTCGCTGCTTCTCTTCTTCGATCTGCAATTACTCTGATTTTTGTTGTTCTGATGAATTCTTGAATCTTGATTGGTTTGCATTTGTTTGTGAATGTTGGATTTCAGCAACCGCGCCTTTTGTTACAGTCAACTGGAGCTCCACAAGCACGTGATTAAGGATTGCGACAGGGCGCTTGAGCTTGACCCCACGCTTCTCCATGCTTACATCCTTAAAGGTTCTTCAATTATCCCAATTTTGACTCGGTTGACCATAATTTTGTGTGTATGTTATTGGGTGTGAGTTGGAACTGGCCAATTGGTATAGCTTTTGGTTAATGAAAACTGAATTGATTATAACTGCTTCAGCTCTGAAATGCAGAGGTTTAATGGTTTAGATGATTGATGAGTTTTTCTCGCCTAGAAGCCACACCTTTTTTATTTCTTAATGGACATAAGTTTGTTGTTGTTGAAGGATATATACTGCAGTGTTCAGTGAGTTAAAAAGGTTTATTCAGTACAGTACCCAAATGGGCATTTCTCAATTTTAGTTTCTACTTGTTGTCTGCTACCAATGGAAATGATGTAATTTGGAGATGCAAATGCAACTTTAGTTTCGACTTCCTCACCATTGTGTTTCCACTTAAAAGAAATCAGATTATAGTACTAAATATATTTGTAAATATGCATGTGGATATTTTAGTTGAAAGGGGAGGGAGAATTCATGTAGATGATCTTAAGTAGTTTCTGTTGAGGCGTAGTTGAGTTTAGAAGTGCATACATCATCATGATTATCAGGAGGGATGTTCTATTTGCCTGGTGTCATCAGATGATGGTAACTGGAAGGTTATTACTGTAAGGTTTAGATAATATTGAATATCGTAATCCAAAACATACAATTGTGGAAATGCCCTTCTCCCTTTCCACGAAATTTGTAAGAACCAAATGCCTGATTGCAGGAAAGTAATAAACCAATATATGAGGTCGCATAGTCGATTAGTTGTGTTGTCTATTTAGAGCAATCTGTATTATGATCTTGGGAACTGTTGAGGGTCTTAGCGTGATGACGACATGAGGAACTTGTTCTATGTTTGATTCTTCAATGTACACTAGACCGATGATGTTTATGATTTAAATGGATGAAAATTCATTTATTTATTTGGCACTAAATCCGCAGATGAGTGAGTCTTACTTTTGGGCTTCCATTCTTGATGACCTTAGTGTAGTTGTCTCAAATTTTGTTACTAGGTCGTGCCTTTTCTGCTTTGGGAAGGAAACAGGATGCTCTTTTGGTTTGGGAACAAGGCTACGAACATGCCACACGCCAGTCTGCAGATTTGAAGCAGTTGCTAGAACTAGAAGAGCTTTTGATGACTGTAAAAGAAGACATGAATGGTTCATGTGAAAGCCATACAATGCAGATGCATATGTCTGGGCTATCTATGCCTGTACGTGAATCAGGACCTCTTACTAATGGCAAGTCGGATGTCACTTCTGAGGATCACAAGTGTAGATCATCTATGTCCATACATGGACCTCTTACAAATGGCAAACTGGATGTAAATCCTGAGGATAACAAGTCTAGGTCATCAATGCCTGTACATGACTCGGGACCTCCAGCTAATGGCAAGCTGGGTGCTACTTCTGATGATCTGAAGCAGTCTAGTGATGAAACAAATTTATGCACTGAATCAACCACAGAGGTTCACGAGAAGTCTGGTGATAAATTAAAGTATGCATCGAGTAACAAAATCAAGGGGAATAAAATGCTTGATGGCCAGATAAATGGAGCTCATGATGTTCATGATAAATTCAATGATGCAAACAGTGAATGGAGTAACAAAACCAAAGGAAATAAAAAGCTTGATGGGCAGACGAGTGGACCACATGATGGACTGGATAAACGGAGTTGCAAGTCTGAATCTACTAATAGTTCAAGTGATGCATCATGCAGTACTTTATCTTCAGTTCGCAACTACTCACCTGATAGTCATGAAACCCTCGGCAAGTCAAGAAGTAAAACTGAGATGAATGGTCAATCAAGCGATGGTGATAAGAAAAATAAAAAATTCTGTGTTACCAAAATTTCAAAGACTAAGTCAATAAGTGTAGACTTCCGGTTATCAAGGGGTATAGCACAAGTATGTTTTTGCTCCTTTATTCATTTATAGATTTCTATTAGGTACCAGTAATTAGTGTAATTGTAAACCAACTGTCTTGTTTAAAATCATGATGTAACTCTTTTGCAGGTTAATGAGGGGAGATATGCTCATGCCATATCTATCTTTGACCAGGTTATTCCTTAGCCTTTTCACTTATCCTGATGTTTTTTTATTTGTTTCTTTGGGGTTGGGTTTATGGCTTGATATGCCTTTTTATGAGCCTGTATACATGTATTTTCTTTTTCTTTTTCCTTTTCCATTTCCTTCTTCTTTTCTTTCGAGGTGTGACGTGAAGGATGGGCTAAACATGAGTGTCTTGTCTCCATGTATTATGAAGCTACTAAAAATTTCCTTTTCTTGATATTATTTCTACAGATACTGAGAGAGGATCCTACTTACCCCGAGGCACTTATAGGGAGAGGGACAGCATATGCTTTCCAACGAGAACTTAATAATGCAATTACTGATTTTACTAAGGTTTTAAAATCTAAACTCTAAAGAACCAAATAGATAAATAGAAATATCCCATCTTGTACATTTGATTTATTACAGCATATGTTTTAGGCTATACAATCAAACCCGTCAGCTGGTGAGGCATGGAAACGAAGAGGGCAGGCTCGAGCTGCCTTGGGGGAATCTGTTGAGGTGAAAGTGTAGAAACCTTCACTGCCTGTTTTCTTTGTTGTGCATGTCTTCAGCTATGCTAACCCAGAATATGTAGTACTTAACTCTGATATGTCTGTAAAGTGTCTTTTTCCACAAAATGCCCAGTGTATGTGTTCTATAAATCCAAAACTTTGAACTGTGTTAAACTATTGCTAAACAACATATCAACCTAATATTATCATATTGTCTAGAACAATATAATGGTTCTAATTGAGGAAGCGGAGCAGTGTTAATATATAAATTCTTATTCTGTGAATTCTGGAAAAACAAATTGTATACTTGAGGGGCATTTGAGCCTCCTATGAATTAGAACATAAGTTTACTTCAATACTTGTTGTTTAATGATGAAATAATAAAATTCCTATGTGCTTGCCAAATAGTCACTAACATGAAAATGCATATTTAAATGTCTCCATAACAGGCCATTGAAGACTTGTCTAAAGCATTGGAATTTGATCCGAATTCAGCTGATATTTTACATGAAAGAGGTAACTAGCTTGAGCATTCATCTGTTTTCAAATCAGCTTGAACTTTGTACATCAGTATCTTTTGTTCACGATCTCCTTTTTCTGGAATCACTTATTCACATGATTCTGATAATCATTTGCATCTTCATATCTCTGAATTTTTTAGTTTTTGAAAGATAGAGAGAGACACACACAGGTAATAGGTATGGTTACATACTGATTGTGGCTGTGATAGTTACTCACTCTTTGGCCTTATTTGAATGGCATTTAATATCAATGATAAAAACAAGGGGATAGAGGGGAAAAAACATTTAAGTTAATCTGTTGTTAAATAAAGTGATTATTGCATGACGACGTATATATTACCATTTAACACTCAGTTAGACCATGTCATGTATTTTATATATTAGTGCAAACAATGCCAAATTTTGCATGTGAACAAAAGACAGCAACACTGGCATACACATAATAACGGGATTGGAGTAAATGCAGGAATCGTAAATTTTAAGTACAAAGATTTTGGTGCTGCTGTTCAAGATTTAACTGCATGTTTGAAGATTGATAAGAATAACCAATCCGCATACACTTACTTGGTAAGTTTCAACATCTGAAACTTTATTTTATCTTAGTTTTGGAGAAATACATGCACTTCTCTTTTTTGTATTTTATTTTGTGATGATTGGTTGAGATATTGTACTCTAATAGGGTTTAGCATTATCTTCTATTGGTGAATATAAAAGAGCTGAGGAGGCACATATGAAAGCTATTCAGCTTGATAAAAACTTCCTTGAGGCTTGGGCTCATCTAACCCAGGTATTCTGCTGTTTTCATGGTCCTTTGTTAACATTTTGTGGTCAAATTGATGCTTTGTAAGGTCAAATATGATAATCTTATAATTATTATTAAATTTATGAACTCATAAAAATTATACTTAAACCATATTGTCTAGCATTTACCTCTCTTGTGTCGAAGCCAACATTTATGTGAATAACAACACCCTTGTGAGGTCTATTAAATGAATTTGTGTCAATGATAAGAGCTGGCAATTCGTGTATGCGTGTTGTGTTGAAGGTTGTCTACTTGTTATATGGGCCAACAGGCCCAACACGAACATGACACGTTTAATAATCTTTTGGAAATACTTAACACGAATATGACATGTTTGTGATTGTGCAACACAACACAACACAACACATGTAAGACGTTTAAGTAAATGGGTCGGTTGGCACGACACGATACCCATACCCATACATTTGGCACGACAAGACCAACACGATTAAATGTGACAAATGTGACTTATTTAACATATGTTACGGAAGTATAACTTATTCATTCTTCAACTATGTCAAGTAACATACTAAATAATACTTAATTGTTCGAACTCTAAAACTAATTAATGTCAAAACACAATATTAAATATTACAATCTATTTTTGTGGGAACTTTTAACTAGTCGGCGTGTCATTACACATTTAATTGTGTGTGCGTGTTTTCTGGATCCAACATGAACACGACACAATTAAGAATTTCTGAGCCCAAACACGATTATTTCGTGTTGTGACCCAAATTGCAAGTTATGACACTATTATGAGGCTGGGTTAAATTGACGTGCACATTATTGTAGTCTGGATAATAAAATTTTTGGTATGAACTTGTGCCACAGTTCTATCAAGATTTGGCCAACCCAGCGAAAGCTTTGGATTGCATTCAGCAAGTTCTACAAATTGATGGGAGGTATGCAATTCTAATTTTTAACATGTCATATTTGTTGTTAATAATTTGCTTCATATCCTTTTATCTGTGATATGCCTGATTATCTTGGTTCTTCTTAATAGGTTTGCCAAAGCATATCACTTGCGCGGACTACTGCTCCATGGAATGGGAGAGCACAGGTAAATTATCAACCTGATATCGGTGACTAGTTCAATTGTTGCTTCAATTTGTACAATGCTAATATATAGACTTTTTTTGGCCATCTGTGGTACCAGTGGAAAACTTTTGAGTGCTAGATTTGGATGGTAATTTAGTTAAGTATCTTTGGATTGTAAACCATGGTTCCAGAACCATTTTTGAGATGGGAACATAATCATATTCAAAGTTGTATGTGATGCTTGCACCGTTAGAAATTGGTTTTAAATTAGTTTGAGGATGTGGCTAATAATGCCGCATTACAATACTGATGATATGATAATGTTGATTGTAAGAAAAGAACAATGACACCTATGATTATAGAAGACATCTTAAGCTATGCTTTCCATTGAACACATGTATAAATTATTAACATGGAAGTATTGGTCATATTTTTTATTTTTGTTAATGTATCCCACATTGAAAGAATGTGAAGTCCGTCGCCACTTGATATACACGTTGAGCACTCCACCTATCAGTTTAAGCTTATGGGTTGGATCAAGTTTAACTTGGTATCAGAGTTGGTTTTGTTTGGGCCTAATGACCCGCCTTCTTGGTCCACGAGCAGGGTCCTTTATGTTATCTGGCCCGCACGTGAGGGGTATCCCATGTTGAAAAAATGTGAAGTCTGTCACCACTTGATATACACGTTGGGCCCTCCACCTGTCAACTTAAGCTTTTGGGTTGGATTAAGTTTAACAAGTTTAATTTCCTTTCTACCATATTTATATGGGGGGCTAATGCTTGTGCACCAAATTTGCTTTGTTAGCTTGGTGGTTTCAAAAAATTCGTGCAATTCCCATATGGTGAATAGTTGCACAGCCAGAGGATTTTTTGCTGTGAGCATGATTGGAATTGTGTGATGGAATAAGCATATGCTACAACATAGTCATGCTAGCCAAGTTTCCTACTTATCAAGGAAGCTCATTTCCTTATCTTTCTATTTTGTTTGTCTTCTTTCTCTGAGGAGAAACTAACAGAGGTAGAGGTAGACCTAAGTTAACATAAGAAGAAATAGTGAGGAAAGACGTGATAACATTTGGCTTAACAGAGGATATGACTTTAGATAAGATAGGGTGGAGTGGAGTAGAGTAGAATTTCTCCTTCTGTTAACCCGCCGTCGGTCTCCGCTTGGGACTGGTGTAAGCCGATTTGGAAGTCGTTTTCGCCCCAAATATACAGACTTTCTTATGGCTTTCCGCCCTCGATCGGTTGCCCACCTCTTGTTTACTGGAAGATTGCGGCATCGGGATCCCAATTGCGGATTGTTTTTGTCGCTGCTGCTCGACCGTGTTCGAGGATTGTGTCCACATACTGTTAGAATGCTCCTGGTCGCTCACAGTATGGCACAAGGTTTTATCATGGTAGGGTGTCCTCACGGTTTTCCTTGCCTCAGTCCCTGACTTGTTAGTTCAATGGAAGCACATATTCAGCAATTCACTTCCCAAATACTGGGATATCATCTGCCATGTCACCTTATGGCAAATTTGGTTGGCCAGAAACAGATTAGTCTTTGAAAAGGAAAGTGAAGATGCATCCTGTACGTTCTAAAAAATCACTGCTGTGACTTTCCACATCATATCAGCCAAACTGGACTCCTCTCCTGCTCATTCTTGGACCCTCAAAAACTGGGTTTCGGATCCAGAGTTGTCTTTACTGTGTTCTTTGCAAATCATGTAACTTTCTTTCAGTTTTCCTGTTTATTGGGCGTATGTATTTTGTTTCTTGCTTGGAAACTAATAAAGAGTACTTTTTGCTGATAAAAAAAAAAATGAGCAAATGATTCCAAAGAGTTTTGATAAAGGATTCATATAACCCATCGTAATGTTGTTCGGGAAATGGCTTGGCTGCTGCTGTTGTTGCTTTCTCATGATTTCCCCTAAACTTTTAATTAACATTATAGTGTTTCAATTTTTAAAGAATAGTCCATGACGAACCTTATTTTTTAGTTAACATCATAATTGCCTGATTGGTTGCAGGAAGGCTATCAAGGACTTATCAACTGGGCTGAGTATTGAGAATGCAAATATTGAGTGTTTGTATCTACGCGCTTCCTGCTACCATGCTATTGGAGAATATGGAGCGGCGGTAGTTTTTTTAATCTTATTCATTATGTTTGTTTAAAGTATTTAGCTATGTTTACTGTTGTTGCCATAATGTGATAAACTTTTATTTGATGGTCACTCAGATCAAAGACTACGATGCTACTCTAGATATAGAGCTAGACTCAATGGAAAAGTTTGTGCTGCAATGCCTTGCTTTTTATCAGGTTTGGACTTTGTTGTTTGTTTCCTCTTCCCTTTATTTATCCTAGGAGATTATAGCTAGTCATAAAATGAATAAAATATTCAGATTTCAGAGGGAGTTTAAAGTATCTGGTACCTTGTTGTATTGGGCAGAAAGTCACACTGATAACCTAGTGATCCCACCAATTATGAATATTTTATCAGGTCATGGGTGTGAATGTCTCATGATATACATAACATAACTAGCCATTAGCCAACATGAATTGACTGGAATTTCATTATTATTAACTGGCTAACTATTTTTGGGAGCGAACCTGACTTGAATCGAACACCCGACCTTCTGATATGGAGTCAAGCACATCAATGACTGGAATTCGATTATTATTTAGCCCAAACTAGTATTGTAATGGAAGATGGCATTATGACTATATTTCTGTGAGCTTCATAAAGCATGTATCCCTGAGACCATGGAATCATTTTTGTAGTGCGACCTAATATGAATATAAATGCTTAAGGTTTAGTATTCAGAACTACATGACTATAAAAATCTGTTTTGGTCATTAATCCTCTCTTTCTTGCATCTTATGTTGATGATGTCTCTTGTTGGGTTAGTATAATTTGGCTGCTCTCTCTAACTTGAAATCAGAGACCCATCAAAACTAGGAATTTGGCTTATATAATCTTTTTTTCTTCCTGTTCTGTGTTTGTATTGGGTGAACTGATTCCATCATTAATTAATTAAAGAGGTTACTTGGTATTGGTTCTTTTGAGCTTGACTGAGCTCATCGGTCAGCTTCCATGACAGGTCTCAAACTTTTCTGTTTACTCCATTTGCAGAAAGAGATTGCTTTATACACTGCTTCAAAACTCAACAGTGAGTTTTGCTGGTTTGACATTGATGGAGATATTGATCCACTCTTCAAGGTGATTTTTTTTATAATAAAAAAATTAGTCTTTAATTTTGTTTCTTTACTATTTGGTACGTCAGTTTTGAATGAGTTAAATTGGATTATTAGCTGATCAATTATAGATGTTTTCAGCTTATCCTACAGAACAGTTGATTGAGATAGGTTTAATTGCTTTTGAAATGAATAAACAATAGTATCTATGAAATGTGTACATTACTTCTTCATCGGATAATTTTTCTGAGTTTCAAGTAGATCCTAGTGTAGGGTTGCCTTGCCTTCCATTAGAAGCCAGATAATGTAAAGACTCCTTTGTCTTGGTGAAAATATTTTAGGGAAGATATTAGGCTTTATTTAATAAAAATTGCTCTTTGTTTTCATTGTATATATTCTTCCACATTGATGTTGGTTGTCATATTTGATAAATTTTCAGGAATACTGGTGCAAAAGATTGCACCCAAAAAATGTTTGTGAAAAGGTCTACAGGCAACCCCCGTTGCGCGAGTCTCTGAAAAAGGGTAAGCTTAGAAAGCAAGAATTAGCCCTTACAAAGCAGAAGATGGCACTGCTACAGGCTGCTGATTCCATTGGTCAGAAAATCCAGTATGATTGTCCCGGCTTCTTACCCAATAGGCGTCAGGTGATTTTATCATGAGATTAATGCTGTATTTAGGCTATTTTATTTGCTTTTGTTGGAATTTGTCGAGTTTCAATGATAATCATGAGATGTTATGGCGTAGTAAATAATGGGGTTTGATGGAGCAAATTATGAGATTAACATAATTAGTAGGGGTGATTCTTGTGATTTGTTTCTTACCTTGTTCATCTTCTATACCCATTACAAATATGAGCTTATTGTTCTCAACACATCAAGTTAGTTGATACAAATTTAGCCCTTTGCCCATTTGGGATGTGGATGCAGATCTTACCAAACCTCATTATCTTATTGTGTTCATTTCTCTCTCTCTCTCTCTCTCTCTCTCTCTCTCTCTCTCTCATATTATCTGTCCTATAAATTTTAATATGGTATCAAAGCCTTGGGGATAAACTTAAGAATTATTTAGGAGCCTCCAATGTCGCTGAAACTGTCATAGCCTTAATCGTTAAAGTCTTTCAACTGTCGTCTCTGTTACAGTTTTCCCTCTATTTTCAGAATATCCAACCTTTATTGCTGTTTATTGTTCTTATCAGAGCAGAAAAAGTACCTCTGAGAGAGCATCGACGAGAACCAGCAATGAGTGTGTAAGAGGCTAGCTCTACAAGTGCTGTCTAGTCTACGTGACAATCATGAGTAGAAATATCAAACACCGTGATTGCACGTGTGGGGGAGTTTTGGAATGTGTTGACTTTCCTTGGAAAATATGAATGGAGTAGATCACAAGATTTGACAAATTATGGGATTATGATAATTAGTTGAGTGATTATTGTAATTTGTTTCTTACAATGTGTATCTCCAACACCCATAACATTTACAATATGAGGTCATTGTACTTTAACACATACTAATTAGTGGATACATAGTCAGCCCTCTGGCCATTGGAGCATGGATGTAGGCCTTGAGGCTGAATCACATTATCATATTGTGCTCACTATCAAGTCTCATCAATCCATTTATCTTTCTCCCCCATGTTATCTATCCTATAAATTTCCATAGCTTTATCATAAAGATGATTGTCACTATTGGTGTCCGATATTTTAGTTTTCTTTTTTGTTTGTTTAAAGTCTGCATGAAAAATTCTTTTTGTTAATTTTTAAATTCTATTGCAAAACAGCATCGCATGGCGGGATTAGCTGCTATTGAAATTGCACAGAAGATTTGGAAAGCTTGGCGTTCTTTGCAAACAGAATGGAAATATTCTAATAAAGGCCCATCAAAACAGGGCAAGAGATCCCGGAGAAAAGAGAGAATAAATATACCTAGCCTAAACAGAGGAGGTGCTGGTTGTAGCACGAGCAGTTCCTCAGAAACATCAACTTCCTATAGCACTACAGAAGATAGATCCTCGGGCCGTTCTACGATGTCATGGCGAGATGTTTATGCATTTGCTGTGAAATGGAGACAGATTTCTGAACCTTGTGACCCAGTTGTATGGGTTCACAAGTTAAGGTATTCCATGCACATGTTGGGTCCACCAGCATGCCTTAGTGAATAGAATTTATTGAATCGCCATCTTTTTTTTTTTTTTTTTTTTTGCGGTTTTTGCTTCTAAATTTGTTTTTCACCATTGTCTGTGCTAGTTTGTTTTTACTACGTCATGATAAGTTTCATTTACTTTTCATTTATTTTACTGTGATTTAAACTCAGATTGGCAGTTGCCTTGGGCTCCTGTATTAACGTTAGCTTCTCTGTCATTCAGTGAAGAGTTTAATGCTGGATTTGGCTCTAACACACCACTGATTCTTGGACAAGCAAAAGTTGTTCGCTACTACCCTAATTTTAAAAGGTAAAGGTCTATTCTGGTTCTGTTTTAGAAAAGAAATGTCAATAAGATGCTCATACTTCTCATTAGTATACTTTCTTCTAGAAACAAATAAGATACTCGCTTATGCTGCAGGACATTAGATGCTGCAAAGGCTGTCATCAAGGAAAAGAAGTATGTACACAATAAGACCGATGGCATTATTGATCTATCCAATGATGAGAAATTGCAAAATGTGAGCCAACTTATTTTCTTTTATTTATATCTTTGCTGTTGCTCCATCCCCATAATTTCTTTTATGTTTTTTTTGAATTATTTTTAATTCATTTCCTAATGAACTAGTACGTTGTGAGATTTTGTCATGACTTTTCTGCTGAAATTGGTTTGATAGAAGTGAAGGGTTGCAAATATTTCTTATTGCTTATTTATCGTCCATTGCAGTGCATAAATTTCTTATATTCTAAGGAACATGCATGGCTAATATATAGATAATTTCAGTGTTTTGCTGGTTTCTTGCCGTATTCGATTGCATGGAGATATAAATTGGTCGAGTCATCAAACATATATCAACTTCGTATATAACTTCAGCATGGAATTGAAGATTTAAGACATACACGTCTTTTGAATAATGAAACATGAATGGATTGCGTGTGCACCTTTGTATTTGTGCAACTGACGAGTTTCATTTGTAAAGAATAATTTTCACAGCTAATTAACAATTGTCTAAGCGAACCTATAGCTTCTTTTGCACTGTCATTTCAGTTACTAGCGGAACTGGGCTGCACGATATGTTTCTGCCAAATAGATAATAGAATGTTATTACTTTACTCTTGGACCATTCTTACGTTCATTATTTTAAGGCGTAGCGTTTGGATTGAAAATTTTGTT
Organism: Pelargonium nanum; assembly: GCA_036897485.1. Lineage (NCBI taxonomy): Eukaryota > Viridiplantae > Streptophyta > Magnoliopsida > Geraniales > Geraniaceae > Pelargonium > Pelargonium nanum. The sequence goes on along the minus strand of JAYMTF010002422.1, from coordinate 3,700 downwards.
TAGGAATGAGAATCAAGAACGGGAATGCCTTCATGTTTGGATTAAGACTTTATAGTCATGAGAATGACTGGAATAAGAATCTCATTCTCATTTCCGTTCTTGGTTTCCATTAACATACCGTATTTTTAAATTCAAACGCTACCTAAGATAATAGGATTTTCTGCTTAAATTGATATTTCAGGTAAATAACTACTTGTAATGTTTACATGCAGATTATGCATGCCAAATCCTGCTCTGATCTTTACAGAGTTGTTGGTGAAGATTTCTGGTTATCTACTTGGTGCAACAGTACTGCATTTGAGGGGTATTTACGCCTAAGAATTTAAGTTTGAATTTAGGCATCATTAGGGAAAAGAAAAGAAAAGAACAGAGAAAAGATTGATGTCGTCATTATTATTTTGACCTCGATCATGTTTATTGATTCTTTCAGGAAGAGACTCGAAGGGACAAGGATCACCCTAGTTAAAATGTAAACTACGATTGTGATTGACTTATAGTTTTTGTTTCTGCTTCACTCCACCCGCCCTCCTTTTATATTCAGATTTTTGTCGTCACTAATTGGAAGAACATGAAATCAATCTTTCAGGGAAGAACGTGGATTTGACTTTGCAATTAGAACCCCTTGTATGCCTTCTAGATGGGATGATTTTGATGCTGAAATGACTATGGCATGGGAAGTATGTCACTCAGACCTCAAATATTCTTATTCGTCTTATTCTCTTGCGGTCTTTCATCTTTTTTTTTTTAAACATGTCAAGTTTAGAAGAGTCACTTATGTTTAGTGCAGCTTCAGTTATCCATTTCCGTTTACTAGCTTAATGGATTTTAACATCTAGATGCATATAACTATGGGTATGCAGACTATATGCAATGCTTACTGTGGCGAAACCTTTGCTTCTACTGATTTCGATGCGCTTGAAAATGTGAGGGGGGCAATTTTGAGGATGACATACTACTGGTATAATTTGGGATCTTGCAAGGGCATGTTCTGTGTATCTTTGTTATGCTTTATTGGATCCTGTATTTAAAATGGAATGGTTTTTCAGGTACAATTTTATGCCGCTGTCGAGAGGCACTGCCGCTGTTGGCTTCATAGTCATGCTTGGTCTACTTCTCGCTGCTAACATGGAGTTCACTGGCACCATCCCACAAGGTTTACAGGTGGATTGGGAAGCTATTCTGAATTTTGAGCCAGACTCATTTGTTGATTCCATAAAGAGTTGGTTGTACCCATCTCTTAGGGTTACAACATCATGGAAAGATTATTCAGAGGTCGCATCAACTTTTGCAACTACTGGTTCGGTGGTTGCTGCTTTGAGCTCCTATGATGGTTGATCAATATACTGAAAAGGTGAGTCCATGCATTAGCAGACTTGATGTGGATATATGAAGAAGCATTTGAATGACAAATGAGAACAAATCATTATCTTACAAGTGTTACTAATCTGTCAGTCTCTAGGTCAGAATGCAAGTTTCAATTCTCTCTCTTTGTGTGTGTGTGAGTGTTATATGGAGAGGAGAAATATTAAGTGGGTAATGAATTAAGTGAAATTTTAGAAACATCTATGAGGAGATGGGGAGTTCTTGGAAAATGTGGGAAGGGAACTATGGAAATTTCAGATTGTTGAAGTGTAATCTTTTCATTCATATACATATATAATATGGTTTGAAAAGAGTTTTGTTAGGGCAGTGTATATGCTTTCCAAGGCAGACCCACGAAGCTGAAGCTGAAACCAAAAAGAATGAAATCTAGCAGGACATTGATGTTTGAATAGGAAGGAGGAAGTGGTGTGTGTTAATTTGTTACTGTCTTGTATCCTCTCTTGTTCACTACCAATTGATTGACTATTATTATGCTATGGTTGACAAATGAAAGATGTTAGTGACAGTTACTATTATATTATATGCTTACCTTATAAAAGTTAGTTGATGCAGGATATTGAAGCTTAGCCTGAAGTTCCTTGTGTTGTGGTGGTACAAGAGTGGTTGGTGGTCAACAAACATTAGGCAAGATATAATCTCCTCTGGCTTGTGTTTGGTGTTATGTGTCTGTATTTGTGTTGTACATTATTGTACTTTACATCATCATCATATCAGAATAATAAAATTGGTATTGTAATCATTAATTCCTGTCAGGTGCAAAATTTGGTTCTTGTGTTGGCCTTTCCTATTTTAGATGATTGTTTCTTTTTGGTATCCCCTTGCATAGCATAGCATAGCAAATGGATGGAAAACAGAAAATTCCATTCTTGGATGGATATGGTATTTTAGGTTAAGTTGTAGGTGCTGCTGCATTTACAGCTATAGATAGTGTGTTGATTGTAACAACTAGCAAGGCAATGGTCAATTTGGCTACGCCTACAGCCACAGCCACAACTATAATTGTGCAACCAAAGCTATCCAGTCATTTTTCACCAAGTAAAATGTGCCATCAATTGATTGATTTATCTTGATTAGATTGATACCCTACTTGTTATGATAAAGATCATATAAACTTGTTTTTGGCTAGTTTATCATTAATAGTTGTTAGAAAATTATTATAGACAATACACTCAGGTTGTGTTTGGTAATATGGATTTGATTTGAAATATTGTATTTTAAATTTAATATAATGTTTAAAAAATTATAGAATTGCCATTTGAAATCTTTTGTCTAGTCATATTTTGAATGTTGTTGAATTTACCTTAAATCCAAATCTAAATTTTTGGAGTTTTCAAACTTTTCATCTGACTCAATTTTAGCATTTCATTTATCTTAAATCCGACAATTCAGTTGAAATCTTGGTTACCAAATGGTCCAAACACATCAAGTCAAATATAAGGCAATAGTGATGATGAAACCAACGGAAGAACACAACTAATCCAGTTGAATATGCTAAATATGTGTTTATTCGACAGTAGTAATGCGCGCAAAAATCATTGAATCACCGCTGACCAAAATAAGATTGACGGTGGTTTAAAGAATAAAAAATGTGAAAGAAGGAAAGAAAAAGGTAAAAGACCCAAATTTCGTACTTGAATTTTCGTGTTTCGAGCCAGTTTGATAACTGAACATTTTTTTTACTCAAATGGTCTCTAAATTTTCGTGTTTCAGCTCAATTTGATCTTTAAACTTTCAAATGTTGATTCAAAATGATCATTACCCTTAAACCTTATATCAAAAGTTCAGGGATCAAATTTGATCAATATTTGAAAGATCAAGGATTATTTTTGTTTTAAAAAAATTTAGGGACCAAGTTGGGTCAAAACACGAAAATTTGGAGATTATTTTGAGTCTTTTACCGAAGCAAAATACATGTAATTGTACATGTTTACGCAATAAATTGATAATTTATTACTTCAATTGAACGATAACAAAAATGATATAAAGTTGAGGGCTTGAAGGCCAATCCACCAGACAAGTCTAACTAATAATTTATTACTTCAAATTGGATGATAACAAAAACGTATAAAATTGAAGACTTGAAGACCAATCCATCAAATTAAGTCAGAAAAAAAAGACAAAAAGACTAAAACCTAATGAATTTGTGAACAATTTGATTCGCAAACTAATTTGTAAATAAAAGAAGAGCAAATTGCACATAACCCCTACCACTAAAAGCAAATAACTTTTTCATAATTTTTTCTTTGGCAAATAACCCCCTAAACTTGCCAAAACACTATTCTGTTATAACACCATTAGTTTACTATACAAAAAGACT
>JAYMTF010002421.1:0-18307 GCA_036897485.1 Pelargonium nanum | reverse complement strand
TTCCAAAGCTTGAGTCTTGTTCATATCAGGGAAGATTGGCTCTGCAGCATCCAAGTGGTGAAGGGAAACCAAAGGTGACAATGGATGTGCCGACAGCATTCCAAACAAATCTCCCCTCATATCAACCTGGCAAAAGTAGCATTAGAATGTTACATTGTCTCTAAAAACCCAGTTACCTAATCTGTTACTCAAGCAAATCAGCTCAATTGATATCCCAGATATGGGAATGAGACTAAAGTGAAAACTATAGAATGCCTAATTACAATCTATTTGAGACAGAGTTTGCTAAGCTATGGTACTGTTCAAGTATAGAAGATAAGAGCAAATAGAAATTTTGAATTGATCCATAGCAAGTCAAACGAGTAATGCCGACCCTGACCCTCAATCCCTAAAATACCCCAAGACCATGACAGACATGAAGTACAAAATGTCTGAAAAAACATCAAAAAATGCAACCTAGCTGAACTAACTCAATTGTCTTTGAAATCATAGCCCTCTTAACAACACAAGTTTTTACAATTGAAGGAGACAGTTTCAACCACCAGGTCTACAATTACTGAAAATATTGAATCCCATTTCAGGCTCATTGTCAACTAAATAACACCTATATGAAATTGAACATTGTAGAGACTAAAAAGGTCATTTGACACACTTTATTAACTATGACAAACTGACAATAATCCAATTTTGATTTAACATCATTGATTCAAAACTTAAATCAATTTTATTTACCTGATGGAAGCCAGGCTCATGAGTCAAACCCACACCCAGCTCAGCCAAGCACGAAAAGATCCTCGCATCGCTACCGTACAAGTGTGCATACCTGGACAAACAAGAATCCAAAACCCTAGCAAGCACTCTAGCAAGCGAATGGCTGATCGCGAACCCTCCGCCGCCGAACGCCATGTCAAATGAGTGCTTCACGTTCTGCTCGTAGCTCTCAGAGCTGCTCCCGACATAGAACCACCGGTCGTGGTCGTACTTCGAGAGCGTCTTCACCAGATTGTCCACGAAAAACACGGTGTCGTCGTCGCCGAAGACGAACCACCTGACATTGGTCTCGTTGCGCTCGACAATCTCCTTGACAACTCGGGCGACGCGGATGGCGGAGCGGAGGCCGCTAGGGAAGGTGTAGGGGAAGCGGGAGGTGTCGGCGGAGACGATGACCGGCGGGAGGGAAAGGTCGGCGGAGTTGTTAGGAAGGCGACGATCGAGAAAGGCGAAAGCTCGGGTGGAGGAGGGATTGTACCAGAGGCGGACGTAGGGGTGGCGGCGGGGCCAGGACTGGGCGGAGGAGGCAATTGAGAAGACGATGTGGCGGCGCGTGGTGGGGGAGGTGGTTGCGCGTGAGAAGGGGAGGGGAGGCGCGTCGAAGGTGGGCTGGTGGAAGAGAAGGTAGAGGATGAAGAGGAAAGAGAGTATAAGGAGGATGGTCTTTATGCGAGATGGGGTTGGGAACGTAAGCATTTCTAGAGAGAGAAAGCTTACTGTGAAGACTACAGTAAGAAAATTTTGGGGATTTTTCTTGAAAATGTCCAAATTTTGACGGGTGATTGACGATGAACAGATCTATCCGAACAGAGTGAGTGAGTGACGGCGAAGAATAATCCTAGTTCTCATCGAACTCTATTTACTGAAGCTTCTTTGTTGGAAGTCAAACAAGTTACAGATTCTTGTTTCTGTTTCTACTGGATTTTGACTGTTTATATCTTGATTTCATTCCTTTTCTCCAATCAGAGGCCCATATATTTTCTCGTTGGGCCCAAAAATAGGTCCATGCAATTGATATATTATGACTCGTAATACCATATTATCATGTAGTCTGATACCGAATGGGCCTCTTTCATTAAAAAAGAAAAAAGATATCAAATGGGCCAGTGATGTAAATGATAGCAGGTCTACTTATGGTTATATTAATATATTGATCATTGGCAATAGTCATGTCAACTGGTCCTTCAAATGACAAATAGCATACCACCATTGCTCCTTCTTCTAATTATTTAATCATCCACTTGATCTTATTATGTCAAAACGGTCCAAGCCATCTGAATATTTAGTATGTGGTTATAAGAATGTGTAGAGATCGCAATGATTTAATTCTATTTTATGATGAGCTAATTAATTATTAAGTCAAATTTAATACAAGAGTTATGATCTCTTGTATCTAGTTAAGTAGATATGAGTTACATAGATCTCTTCGCGTTAATGAATAAGTATTCTCTATGACATCTCATCGTTAAGAGAAACTAAACCTCTACACTATAATTAGAATAAGCATATTTTAGGATTTGGAATGGAGAGAGTTCATTGTTATGGACTTGAATATGTTTTCACTTTCATTTTCACCTTTATAACAAATGAAGTTGATGCGGAAACGGAAGGGTAAAAACTATGTCGTATACATATAAATGTGTACTCTATCTTCAAACATTTTGCAAATGAAAAATTCAACCTTAGAACACTTGTAGTATTGTATCAAACCATAAATTGGGAACTTAGCTAGGCACCATCCATATTACACCCAAGTTAGATTTTTGGCATCCATCATGGTCATGACATAGCAAACGAGATTAAAATGAGCACATGGCATGATGGAAGGTAACCGATCTGGTTGAGGTTGTGGCTTTCAATGAACAACTAAACAAGCAAAAGAGGTGAACATGATCCCTGCAATAAATCCATTTCATTTCTCGCACATTTCCCCTCAAAACCTTTCTACTTAGAGTCCACCTAGCTAACCAAATCCCACAACACAATACCTCATTTTGGCACCATCCTTGCCAAGTTGTCATCACACTTGCACCACATGAAACCAAATTAAAGTAGACGGCCCTTTCTTTATTATACCCCACGTTTTATACATGAAATATCCAAGTTTGCTGCGTAAGTTATTAGGTGTCTAGGATATTATTAGTGCGGTCCATTTTGCTTAGCAAAATAATCAAATTTTATCTGATATTTCAAACCATATTATAATTTATAACATAAGATATTTGGGTGGACTGGTTCAATGGAATGACATCACATAGCATCAAGCCAAACCCAAATTTGTCCATTGCCATTGAAAGAGGCACACATTGGATGGCATATAATATAAGAGCTACAAGATTTGGACTATAGACCATACATGTGGTGTGTAGTAATTAATATACTTGGGGACAAGGACATTCCTTTACACTAGCTGGCTTTCCATGTACTTTCCACAAACTAGGGAAAGGGTGGAGAGAAGAGTTGTAAAACAATTGGAGATGCCAATACCATTCACAATACCATTTTGTTAGAGTCAAATCATTTACAACCCCAAATTGTCCTATTTGCAAATTGGGAAGTGTATGGTCCCACCCATCAAGGGGCTTTAATTTTAGGCCATACAACAACATTTCTTCTTTAGTCACCCAATTGACCTGCTAACCACTCAACAAGAAAAAATCATATGGCTCAAAACAACCCTCTCAGCATCCCACAAAAGCTAAATGCTTAATCATAGGTGTTAGCTTGCTTTTTCCTCCATATTTTGTCAAAACTAGTGGATGTTACCTCTATGCATCAAATCACTAAAATGCCCATTTGGTGCAAACCCATTACTTGTCTTTGAAAATTAAACACCATGACTCATTACCATCTTGTCATGTAGTGGCATTCTAGTCATTGCATTCAACTCCTTGGTGAAATATCATTACATTAGCAGCACCTCTCCCCCTTATAAAAAGCCTCTCATCCTGCAACCAACTACTTAACCACATTGCCAACTTCTAGCTTCCAAGAATGTGCAGAGGTCTAGCAGAAGGGAACCAAGGTGGTCTCCAGGGTTCTTCGATCCACAAGGAGGCCGGCTTGCCACGCACGGTGTCTTGCGAGCTATGCAGTTCCCGGGCTGAAATATACTGCCAGGCTGATGATGCATATCTATGCAGAGATTGTGATAAATTGGTTCATGGAGCTAACTTCTTAGCCCACAGGCATATTAGGTGCATTCTGTGCAATACATGTCACAACCTTACGCAGCGCTACCTCATAGGAACATCAGTTGAGGTGATGCTTCCATCCATTGTGAGCTTGATGGACACAAGGGAGAGGCCATCATGTAACTCTAGACCTCAACGAAAATGCTCATCAACAACACTCAAAACACCTATTCTGTTCCTGTAATTTTTTTAAATTTTTTTATTGTTATGTGATATCTGGTTCTGGTCTGTATTAACTTAGCTATAATGTATAGAGTTTTTATCTCTAGGCTCCTTTATAACTCTGTGTCAGCAAAACGGCGGAAAAGGGGAAGGAAACAAGGGGAGGAAATTATGGTGTTGCAAATATGAATACAGCACTTGAGTTGTTTTTTTCATTCTCCATGTAATGATAGTAACTCTTTTTATATCAGATTGAATCAATCAATGCATTTTCCATGGTTCTTTGTCATGATTGTGTGTTATTGATATATGATCACAATGATAAGAAAGTTTATCACCATCTCTAGAAGATCAGCAGCAAGATTATATTACAATCAAGACAATTTGCAGCAGAATTGCAAGCATATGCAGATAGATTCAGAAAACATCCCAGTCATTTTGGTATCATGATAGATGAACCATAGAGATAATTGATAAGCTTTCTGAAATTGATCCCCAATTGTCCATACACGACTACCATGAAAACAGACAAACTAAATATCAGTTAGTGCTTAGTAATAAGGCTTTGAAAAATATTGGCAGATGTAGACAAACTAAAATCTGTTAGTGCTTAGTAATACAGCTTTGAAAATATTAGCTGTTGCATCTGATGAAAGCTGAGGAATAAGTGCTGTCAGCAAAAAAAGAACAAGGGCTTGTCCAATCCAGCCAGTTGCATAGAAAAATTATGGAATCTTACTCAGCTGGTGGTCCATGAATAAAGAAATCATAACTTTCTGGGAAGTCCTAGACACAAGTTCCCTTTTCCTGCAATCCATGATGTATGCATGATGACTTTTCGGTCCAGAAGAATCTGGCTAGTTTTATGATGTTATTCGAATTTGCAGTCACAGGTAGATCAAAAGTGACATGAGGAATAACTTCCAACTAAAGATGATGCATACCCAGATTTTGCTAAAAATCAGCAGACCAGATGTTCATTGTATCCAGGCTTGTCATCCATGAATACAACAGAGAATTGGTTCCTTTATGGGCTTATCATTGATGCTTAGTTCCGTTTTAAGATAAACTCTTTCTTTCTTTACACATTTGTATTGATGTTCTTATTCTCTTACTTGTCTTGATTTTTATTGTAACTTTACATGGTAAAAAGATTTATGATATGTATCCTTTTGAGGCATTAAAATATGAGAAACCCTTTATAGCTTTAAAACAGGGAATTATTGTTGGCCTAACAATTGCTTCTGATTTCAGTATTGATGAAAAAGTTTATGTTCTTTTATATCAGATACTGATGGCCATTCTCTGTGTCAGCCTGATTCAGAGAAAGCTTCTCAAGAGTATGATGCTGGGAGAGAAACTTTGGAGCCAATTAAAGCGAAGTTTGATAGAAGAAGATCAAGCTGAATAAGCACGTGATATGTACTGAAGCAGAAATTACTCTCCAGAAGCTAATTAGAGAAGCGTATTTCAAGCCTCTCTACAGGATATTCCTAAAGAACCTATATGGATTCTCAATGAGGTTATCACAACTTTTCACATCTAGCTAAATAGCTAATGTTTGAGTATCTGCCTTGCACAGCAGTTGTTCGATATGATCAGTACTATTCTGAAGCAAAAGCTGCTCTCTTTCACCTCTCAACAATCTTCAGTGGTGTATGTTTTGACAATGTGCTCATGCAATTCCATGTTTTTTTTTTATTGATTGGACTTGTACAGTTTGTACTTTGTACATTCTTTTGTAACAGGGTGTCTCAACATTTTGTTGATCTTTATGATTGTCTTCTTCGTTAAATGTAAATAACAGCACAGTGAGGTATAACTATTTTCTACTACTAAGTACTAGTTATAATTCCATTTTTCCTGAAAGCCATGATGAGTTGTTATTCAATCACAAGAAGAACATCAGTGACATGAGGAATAGATTCCAGCTAAAAGATGGGTTTGCTAAAATTAGCTGTTCATTGTATCCTCCCAGACTAGTTCATTTGATCTTCCTCTAGTTTCACCCAACCATACTTGAACTTTCCATGTCACTAGCTAAACTGATCCCCTTATATTGCATCCCATCCAAAACTTATTGATATTACTATTTCTAATGGTTTTTACTGCACTTCTTTGCAATTTCTCTAACAATTGTCTTCATCTGTCATTCTATCTACAAAAACAATATTCAAGCTTTACCTTGAAATATTCTCCATCTCAGGTTTCGCCACAAACCCATCTCAAAGATTTAGGTACTTCATTAAGATGAACATGTAAGATTGCCACCAATTGTCATTACATGTTGATCCGGCGACAACTCTGGATCTTAGTATTCTACTTATTGGCAACAGTTTGGAGAAGACAATGAACCAGCATAGAAAGAGATAAATGATACAATATGGAAGAGAATTTTGAGAATGCAATTCTATTATTATCATCCGTATTATTAATATTATTTCTAGCTCAACAACTAGAGAGATCAAGTCAATTTATTGCACGAAAAAAATAAATATCTGCAGCCTTATCTAAAGTAACTGCGATAAAGACTATGCCTAGTGATATAGTTATGGAGATGGATATATGCAGCAGGACCATTTACTTAAGGCGAGGCAAAATACAATCAGCTAGTCGTCATCAGGGCACGAGCTTCTTCACCGTCTTTATCTTCTTCCTGAATATCCTTTGTAATTGCCAGAGTAGGAACAGAAGAACAATATATCCCTTAGTAAGTTGGGCACAAGCAAATGATTATGTACGAGACAGTGTATTCATCCTAGAGTGAATTAGGCATCAAGAAGAAATGAGCACAGCTTATGCAATAAGTACCATACCCATGATGATGTATGAAACACTAGATAGATGATGAAGCACAACAAAACTTGCCAGATATGCAATTTATACCTCCAGTGACCGGAACTCAGATTATTTCAAGAGGTACTCAAATCTGCAATATAGTGCATATGATATCAAAGGTGCTGAATTATTGATCAAGACATACCAAAATGCCATATAAAAGAAAAACTATGAAATCTTTGGCGCACATGAATATACAGAGAAAGAGAGAGAGAGAGAGAGAGAGAACCAGTACGAGAATGAAGGTTGACTTCACTATTTGCAATCCCTCTCAAGTGTCAGGTGTCCCAGCTAAACCTGCAAAACTAAGAGCAAGTTACTCTTACAGCAAATAAAAGCATCTAGTCATGATACAAAGTTCAGGACACCTTAATAACAAGTAAAAATGCAGCACCATAAAGTAGGAGTTTAGGCCATCATCATATATTGATTTAAGGATCAACTTCCAACACATTCTCAATTGTTCAAATCCTCTGTCTCTACGAGTGAACTTGAATTGAGTATATCATCTCTTTTCCAATTCATATTTAATCTCTATAAGCAAAACCAACCAATCTGAATGAAAAAAGCATGCTCATATTGGAAGAGTTAGGGTGATTAAGTGACACTTGTATACTCTCACCCTAATGTGGTTGAAGACATGGAAGTCCTTGTTTTCTACTTCATACACTATGAGTTTGAGCTACCTGTTGTGTATTATCCTATTAGAGTTTGTAGTATTGACTTCTGCCCCATTCTGAATTACCAGCCACTCTAAGATTGAAGAGAGGATCTGATGATAGAAAATAGGCAGTTTCGTGCCTTGAATTTTTAATCCTTGTCGTATTAATAGTGTAAGCTTGTTAGCCAGGAGGGCAGCTTAACAATACCTTATCCAGCAGGCCTTGTCCCGCAAAGGGGCAAAGCCATAAACTGTATTAGAAGTTCCTTGTTAGAGGGTCATAGTCATATGCTTCACCTGCCTTAACAAATCTGCCTTTCACGCGCTTTCTAGTATCAGCTCTGGCTTTACGAGAAGCATATCTTATTTGTTTACCAAACCTACACAGATGTCCACACTTTATTACAAAACCTATTATTATCATATCACAAAGGTCATGCATGTTAGACGTTAAAGAAAAATTATCAAATTCAACCACTGGAAGTGGAAAACTTACGATCGTGTTTTCTTCTTTTCATTGTATCTCATCTTAGCCTTGTCCCTTGCCTGGGGGCAACTAGGTTCCATGTTCGATTCCCATAGTTGATCCGCATTCAAAAATACTGGTGACAATCCACAATCTTGATAATCAGCAGCGCTGCTCTCACCAGTTATGTTGGATACGGAAAGTGATATGCTTGAAGGAACTTGCCCATTGGGAAATGGAAGATTGATGTTTCTGTTGCAACTAGGATTTAGAAGCATGCAGTTGTTACTATTATTCATAGCCTGCACCACACCAGCTGAACTCCCAACATGAGAGGATTGAAAACCCACACACTCAGGTTGTCCTGAGGATGATGCCTAACAGAATTTACACAAGGCTCATGGTCAGGCATGCACTTTGCAACCACCTAATCATTTTGGACTCCAACTGCTAAAAAGAAACTTAACTTTCATATATGTCGCATATCAATGACAATATCACAAAGTTATTGCTCAGCGTAAAACACATGTCTTAGTATGTTACAGTAAACAGGAAATCATATGGAGAAGAAAACATGATCCATAATAAAGAAACACAGGAGGAAAACAGAAAACATTAAATATCAAGACTAGAGAAAACCTCTAAAGCATTCTCCACAGGACCATTAGACTCGGTAACAGACAAGTTTTTCTCCATTAATAGGCAATCTGTTCCCACATCCTTGTACTGGTATTTGGCAGGAGCGCCTTGTGCAGAACCAAATATCTCGTTGCCATTCTCAAAGTTCAACGGAACATCTTCTATGCTGAGACCTTCACAGATATCGTTGCTATCATTAAGTCCTAGCTCCTTGAAATTTGAGCAACCCTGATGCACATCAGGTAAAATAACAGTACACCACTTAGAAACTATCAAATAAACATCAATATCCCCACATACAACCATATCATATAATCAAAAGCAAGAAAGTTTTACCTTTTGTAGCTGCTGGTCTGGCTCCTCGGGAAAGATGGGTGCCTGATCTCTACACAATGGTATATAATTTGGAATGGGCGGCATCGTAGAAGATGGCCCAATCCAAGGTTCAAACTTAGCACACGGTTCTAATTCATTCAACTTGCTAGTAACCAACCCGAATGACCCCTCATTATCCCTCTGCTCCAGACAAGGGCTAATGCAATTCTCATTTGTAGGCAATTGCGCATTAGGCAATCCTGTGTTAGGAAGTGTTGCATTTGGCATCCCCCATCCAGCATTGAAACCACTAGAGGAAGGCGGATCAAGAACCACAGCCCAAATCCTAGAGAACTCAGCCATGGAGGGGCATCCGGAGTAACAATTCATCGCCTGACGATTGTGCCCGAGGCCTGAACAGCCATTCCCATTCCAATCACAGCCTTGACACAGATTCAGCTTCTCATCCAGACACCGGATCATGGCAGGCTGCGAACTGCACTTGTCACATATGAGGGAGCGCTGATGGCGGCGCGCAAGTGGGTTGGCGTTGTGCACACATCCATCACAATTCAAGCAAAGCCGTGCCGCGTCTGACTTACAATAAACTACTGCTCTCATTACTCCACAATACTCACACAGAAAATCCATTATTTTCTCCTCCAACCTAATCATAACCACTGCTAAAAAACCTTATTCTCCCTATCTACACTACCTAATCTGATGCTCATGGCAGGAATTCGGCTTAATTATTATTTCAATCCTCAGACTGCAAATCCCCTACTCCTTCATTTCAACACAAAATCAAATCAACAATCCATACTCAAATCTCAGAGAAATAAACAATAATTATGAAATAAAACCCTTGAGATCTACCAAACCCCACACCAATAATATACAATAAATGAAATAAATTGAGCTTACCAATAATAATAATTGACCGAATCCCCGCCAATAAATGGATGAGAACAGAATCAGCCAGTATCAAGAAAGAGACAACCCATTAATCCATTAAAATTTAATGTTCTTGGCTCTGTAAGAGAATAATGGTGGTGGATTGAAGTAGAGAAGGAGCAAGAGAGAGTGACAGACACAGCAAGAAAGAGGAGGGCTTTAGTGTTGGCCAAGAACAAAGGTGTTGTCACTTACTGTGTTAATTGATGCAAGAGGCTCTTCAGTTGGGTGCACTTGCTTTTTTATGCGCACGTTTTCCATATGGGCTATACTGACACGCGTCAGCAAATCAGTTTTTTTGAATAAAGAAATATGAAATCCAGATGATGGGGACAGTTCCGGAAATGAATATCTTGCCTTTCTGGTACGGTCAAGGACGTATTTCACTCTGATTCTAATTATTTGGGGAGATGGCAAAAATCGTAAATATGTGCAACTTGGGGGTCCGGTTTGCAGGGGGTTTTGGACCATCTGCTGAGTGACAAGTCAGCCTATATCGGTGGGCTATCCAAATCTAGAGATCTGGGTAGTCGACACGCGGCGGTTTTAGCGGAGAGCTTTTGGTTTTATTATGTGGTCAAGATCTGATGTTAGCTCCTTGTTTGCTGACCTGGAATTTTGCTTGGCTCATGTTTATATTTTGTTTTTCAGTTGGGACTTGAAGCCTAAATTTTCTCGCACGTTTTTCTTTTTGAAGTATTCCAAATCCTGAAACGTGCTTCAAAACAAAATGTTTTCTTAGAGTTGTGCTATGCGGCTATGCCTATTATCATTTGTTACGTGCTTTATTATTTTTTTTGTTGCAAATATAAATCAAACTTTTTAATATCAGCATACATACAAATACACCTATGACCAATTAATATTCAATACGACTCATCCTTATTTTAGACGGTGAAAATGTTATCATTTTTTATTATTTTTAAATAAGAAAATAATCCGGATCGACCATGATGCCATAGTTATAATGAATCGATACATATTGATTGCAGATCCTTTTAAATGTATCAACCTAATTTTGGTTTATTCTTGACACGCCAATTGTCAACCATATTTTACTTGAATCATAATTCTATTGTTGGAAAAGACTAGACATCTGATTTATCTGCTCGTTAGTCACATTTTCGACTGAACCGTTCCATTTATGATGTCAACGACAATATGAGGGTCTGGACCTGTGTACACAACTTTTGTTGTTCTATTCTTGCAATTGTTGGTTTCGTTGTCTTTTAAGAATGACTGCATGCCCTCTATCACCATGACTTCAACCATGATAACGTCTTAGAGCAGTTTGCAACTTTTTGGTCATCGAAGAACAACTTTAACCTTTAATACCACTTGTTGACCAAACGATTAATGCATTAGCGTTCCCAAATTGTGACATTTGTGTGACAAGTCAATAATTTGTGAAGGGTCTTGTGTGCTATTATTGATTCGTTTATACTTTATATATTAAATCAAATACGAACAATTGATTTTCTTGTTTTATGGTCTGATCTTCCGTAAAAAAAATGTTTCTTGATATGTCATTTGATCAAACAAATTTGATATCTTATATCAAGTTAATTGGGTGCAGCTCTTCATAACATGACTCAGTCAAAAGCCCAAGATATCACTCTCACTTTTCACGAGGGACAAATTTTATCTTGATCAATCACATCCTTATTCAACATTCGGGGAACATTCAACAACAATATAAGTAATCTAGGTACATACACCTTTTGATTGTGTCAAAGTATGATTGTGTCAAAGTACGTATACGACTCTAGAAACTTCTAATTAATTTTGACATCAAAATTTGATTTCTTTTATTCATATTCTTCCATCTTAAAAAAATTAACATTTTTTTAACGAGTGTAAAATACATGGTGACTGGTGGAGCATGACGGTGAGATTGAGGCAGTTGGAGAATCATTTTTTTATTATCAAATTTAATATGATTATATAGTTGGAAAATTAATTATTACTTAAACCCAACAATTGTTTGTTGTTATATATAGTTGATGAATTATAATTGCTCATAGTAGACCATGTATGTTGGTGAGATTTATGATTAATCATCTACACAAATCCAGAGACTAGTTTGAAATTGTGAAGGAATAAAAAGGGCACGCACATGGAGAAAAGGGAACATACAGCACCCAAATAAAACATAACATCGGAAATAATGCGTCTTTAATTTGCTAATGAATTTCAGGTCCAATAACTCTAATCCACAAATTATTCAAATGATAGAACCGTAGATTACTAATCGCGAGTTTCATCCAAAAGGCACACCATCATAATTCAATAGAACCGTAGATTACTAATCGCGAGTTTCATCCAAAATAGGCGTGGATGAAGGATATTTCCACGACACAAACCTTGATACTCCAAGAGCGCGAATCGGAGGTTCTGGTGGGTGCGAGGCTCCAGGACTGGCTTCAGTTGGAGGGTAGTCGTTCACATAAACCTTAGAGAAGTCAAATTCATCATTACTCAAATCTCTGCCTTCGCATACTGCAGCAATGGCTACAATTGCGACAAGGAAAATTGTCAAATATTTCACCATCGCTATGTTCTTAATTTGATTGGATGAAATGAAGAGAATGGATTTGGGGATACATTTAATAGGACATTAATTTGTAAACTTCAACTTGGGCAGAAATGGAAAGACAAAATATGCATTTATTGCCTATTTATTACACTATTATGATTTAATTAATGAATCATTGCTACTAGCCAGATGGATATTAATGATACGTGAACTTTTATATTTACTTTAGTTAATATGCAACGATACGTGTACATGAATTTGCATAAACTCGCTCTCAATTTCTATACAAAAAAGCAAGATTTGAGTAGCTCAAATCAAACCTAAGTCGAAAGATAGGTCTAGTAAAAAATCACCAAAATGTAACTAGCTAAGAATGGTACATATATTTGAACTTAGACTTTGAATACTTGAACTTCTAGCTAGACTTTGATGACGAGCTCCCAATTTGCAAGTAGACTCCTCCTCTCCGAGCTACCGAAATGGTGAGACCACAAATGCGACGTCAATCACCTCCATGGCATAGGAACAACCACGACCATAGGCCACTTGATTAAGAGTTCGAGGTTCAAGGTCCCTCATGATAGATGGAAGGCACGTGCACGACCATAATAATTAAAAAAATATTCGAGCATAGGATATATGCAAGGGTGTGGGTCTAATTAGGTCTTGATCTTCTAACATCATCTTCTTCTTATAAGTTCTCATTGTGATAATGACATCACATGGATATGGTCATTTTCTTTTCTTGGTCTGATTACGCGTTTTGATCGTTATGACTTTGTTCGCCTTTAAGTCTTGATCTATTTGAGTTTTTTCAAGAGCTACTTTCGACTTCATAACTTTCTCTTGAGTTGGTTGGCCTAAAGTACTTGAGTTGAGTCGTCTCTTGGTAGGACCGAATTGCTTGAGTAAGACAATTCACGGGTGTCAATTTAATTCATGCATCATCTCTTATTTTAAATAATTTGTGTTTTTTTAAATGAGATAATGTTTCTAAGGCTAACTCAAGACTATTTTCTCTTCGAACAGGCATGCCTTATACATTATTTTAGTTTATTAAATAAACACGTACATGTTGGCCAAAAGATTAATTTTAATATTTTTCTTTAAGCGTGTTGACAAAAGTTTTAAAAACAAAATGTTGCACACTAACTCAATTAAAATGAAAACATAACTAGTTGCAAACACACGATTTGCTTGCACGTCATTGGTCTGAAATCTAAACATCATTTTAGATAATCCAACTAAATTGTTTAAAGAATAATGCAGAAGTAAACGGCCTATAATTAGTAATATCAGAGGACGACACCGTATTTGCATTTGACAATTGAAAAAAATCTGAATTGTTTAAAGAAATAAGCAGAAGTAAACGACCTATAACTAGTAATATCAGAGACGACATTTTGTATCTGAGAATTGAAAAATCAAACAATAACCGACAACTGATGACAACTGAATTGTTTAACGTTATCGCAAACTGCCTTAAGGCATAAACCACGCCTATAAATAGAAACTTCAATTCTATTCCCTGACAACGCTTTACGATCAGTCCAAAAGAATTTAAGTTTTCAGATTGGCCCCGAAATATTTTCCAAATTTTGCCTCGTTTTCTCTGTTTGGTCTTCACTAAAAACCCCAATCTTGTTGCGCCAGATCAGGCCACGAGATTCAGCGAACCTGCTAACGTGTTCGCATCCGGTTTGGCTTGCTAAGCGAAGCTATTGGGTCTTTTCTGCGAGTCTCTTGCGATTCTGACTTGTCTCCATCTGATCCATTTTCCATCTCTGCAAGCTCAAATTTTTCTGGTTGTTTGGAACTGGGTGGTAATGAATTCTTCTGGGTTTTTATAGTTTGGATTGTATTCGTGACAATTGGTTCTGGTCCGTGAACTGCTCCTAGTAACTGGTTTTTGGAAGGTAAGGCCAAGACTCCTCATTTTTTCGAATTTGGTAGTGTTGTACTGTTTCTGGTAGGTTTTCAACTCATTTTTATCACTCCCTTCGTCCCAAAATAGTAGTCAACTATATAGAGTAAATTTGTTAGGAAATGGGACAATTATAGTGGGACGGAAGCAGTGTGATTTTTTTGTTTTGTTTTAGATGCTGACTAAGTAATGGAAGTATGGTTAGCTAGGGTTCTTAAGGGCACATGATTTGCATTGTCGTTCTGTTTCGTGATCTTATTGAGGTGTTAATAACAAAAATGCTGAGCATACAAATACACGTGACGTTCTCAGTTTTGCTAATTTTAAATTTGATATTGGCAGCAACTCTACAGGGATACTGGCTCAGAGCTAATTCGAAAGCCAGTGTATTTCCACATATTGGATGTTGCGAGTCAAACCTAACACAGGTGTACTCTTGGGTGATGATACATGCTTGTTTCTCATGAATAGAAGTTATTTGTTTCACCCATTAATGAAACCTTCTAGAGGTTATTACTGAGAACTTTTAGCATCATGGTTAGGCATATATATCCTGGTTACATATGATGACTTTTTTAATTGCTTAGATAGAGTTGGAGGGGATATGTTTGGCCCGCACAAATTGAATGGATGCATTTACTTTTATAAAAGATAGAAATGCATGCATCAACTTTTGTAAAGAGCAGAAGGTGTGTCTGTTTTGAAATGGGACCATTTAAGAAACCTTTTACTACCACTCAAAAACTAAAGCTTCACATGAATTGAATGATTCATGGAGTGCCACCATTTCTATGTTCTTTTACCTGTGTCTCAATTGCGAAGAATTAATGCATAAATTCTATAACAAACAATATTTAGCAGTTTTGTTCTTCTTAGTTGGTATCACTTCCCAGTAATTTGATATGACAGGTTCTTGGCCTAGCACAAGTGACAGGAATGCTGTTCAATCATCTATTCACATCTATGTTTGGGGGTCTCGTGTGTGGCTGTGGCCCTTCCAGTAGTTCACATATGAGGAAGTCTGGCAGATCTGTGTTCTCTGATGGTATAATTAAACGTTGACTTACTGATAATAGCCTCCCCCAAAATAAATTCCTTGAAGATATTTTACGCCAAGGCCTAATACTTGTTGTGTCTCAGGTGCAAATGAGCTTGGAAATGGTATCGAGGAAAGTTTATTGTTGTCAGAAGAAGCAAATGAATTGAAGGGTGCAAGTACAACAGTGAATACTGTTGCAATAATGCCGTCTCCTATTTTGTTGTGGAGATTCAAGGTTCATTATATACAGCATAGATATACAAAGTTATTTAGTGTTTATGTGAATATATTAGTGAATGCATGCAGAGACTAAGTTCATATAATCAACTGCTTTGTTTTTAATAAGAACTTGAGTAACAGAAAAGCTAATTATATGTTTTCCTTTTTGATTGGAGCTGCACACAATTTCTCATATCTTCATAGTTAATCTTGAGTTCCTATATGTTTTATAGACACATCTAATGTTGTAAGAATTCAGATTCTCATACTTAATTTAGTTAACCTTGGTAATTGATGAATTCATGATTATCCAGGTACTACTGTTCTTCATCTGGGGTTTCTGTTGTTGCAAGGTCAGTTCTGTTCCTTATAATTGTTGTAGAGTAGGAGGTTTCAGATTTGATACATGTATAGTGGCAGTATCCAAATTCTTTTCGATATGGGGTGCCTATTCTTCATCTTGGGTATATGTTTGCAGATTGGATGGGATTCTGTTATGAGAATGAGTGTTGAAGTTCACGATCTTTTTCTATACGAAGCATTTTTGTATTTCAATCCTCTTCTTCTTGTGGTTAGTTACAGTTTTCTCTGTGAGAGTTCATTAGTTTACTTGTAGTTTCTAAAATTGTTATTGTTTTCCCTTGCATTAACACCTTTTCCTATTCTCTTGGCATTTCAGACTATGATGGTATGGCTTTGGGGAGTAAATTTGTGGGTTTTTGCTCAAGCTAATGTTAATTATGCCAAAATATTTGACCTTGATCAGAATCATCTCACCAACATTGAAACATGGAAGGTACCAACTACCAAATTTAACATCTGATGCATTGCATCTTTCAGTATGCACTTAGTAACTACTTCTATTGTGTGATGCTTCTTTTCTTTTGAGTGATGTTAGTTTCATAGGTACTATAAATTTGGGTAAATATTGTTCAATAGGGCTTCCATTATATTGTAAAGTTTTTTGGGGCATTAATACATATCTTCTTTGAATAACTATATATGGATTGTATCATGGATAACATGTTGGGAAATGGATGTTTGATGAGAGGGGGATAGGTAGGGAACCTACTGAACTTCTGTTTTCTAATATGTTTCTTCTTGTTCCTTTGATATCTGTTAAGAGCCAACTCAACTAAAAACATAAACTGATAGTTGAAGGCCCAATTTAATTTTTATATATACATCCTCATGTGCAAGCCCATCGCTTTGCATGTGGGCCCAAGCACCTAAGCACAAGTCCTCTTGTCTTGTGCTGAAATTTATTTAGGGTGGCGGCAGCGAGACTTGAACTAGTGACCCTTAGGTCAACAAGACTCTGATGCCATGTTAGATTTTATTGATGGGCTACACATAATGGCTTGGGTTTCCATTACTAAAAGGTCAGACTTGTTAGTAGGGTTTCACTTGCACCATTATATGAATGTAACTCATTTCTTTCATATTTCTCCAACGTGAGACTCATTTCGCCCACTTCAGCAATTAGTTTATTAGTTTTTCATTTCCTCAAGGTTCAAATATCAGTTTAGTTACTTTAAGGAGAGTGAATTATTCTCTTTATGAAGTGGTTAGTTTTCTTCTTCTATCCATGTTTGATATGTTTCAGGTTAACTCTTCCTTCCTATTTCAATATTTGCAGTGTGCAACATGGATGACAATCATTGTCCCAACTAGCATGACAGCATATCTCTATCTTTACTCTCACGGAAAAGTATCATTGGCAGCATCACAACCGGTGTAGTAGAAGCCTCCTCCCTAATCATTAATAACAACTGCTTATGCTTGATTATTGACTTCTCAGGCATTGTTCATTTCTGTTCACATGAAAATGTGATAGCAAGCTGTTTCCATTTGAGCTTTGTTTTCACATATACCCAATTATATTATATTGAACTGTACCTGCTCTTTACTGCAGGTCCTCTTATATGCTGTTTTTGCAATTGCCTTGATATTCCCTTTTGATATTTTCTATTTGTCATCACGCTACTACTTGTTAAGGACTCTCTGGCGGATAGTTCTCCCACTACAGGCAAGTTTGTTATAAGTGGCATATTGTAAAATTATTCTTTGCTTTAAAGTATTCAAAAAGGGAAGTAAAAGCATTATTGTTCTGCCATGTGGCGTTAATTAATATGCACTAAGTATAGCAAACTGAGTTGAAGAATACGGAAGAGTTGAATCCACAACCTCCAATAATGGGGCTAACAAGGCAGCACTGCAAACTGCTTTTGTGCCTAAAGACCATATTTCAGTGTATGACCAACTGTTTTAATTATTTGTGGTTTATATGGCACTCATAATACTTATTTTTATCATTTGATGTTTATTTTTATGAGCACAGGCAATATCATTTTCTGACTTTTTCTTGGGCGATATTTTGACCTCCATGGCAAAGGTATCTTTCTTTTTTTCTTTTAATTAGCTATTCCCTAGGTCAATTATCATGTTTAATTGATATGTAGTCCTGCATTTCCAATTTGAGGCATTATAAATGTGTATATAATAATGTAAAGTTTACAGTGCCATACCTAACATGCAATTAGCTCCTTCAGTTTCAAGTAATCCCTCTCTCTCAATATATATATATAT
>JAYMTF010002420.1:0-18309 GCA_036897485.1 Pelargonium nanum | reverse complement strand
GCTTCAGGTGGGTCCTGTGACCTATGAGCTGGGTACAGCCACATCTCCAAGCTCCCATTGACCATGAACTCGTAAACTATGGCTTTAAAGTCGTTTCCACGACTATCAATGCTCGAACACGCAGTTACTACCTTCAAAAGATTCCGATGCCTGATATTTCTCAAGGCGATACATTCAGTCATGAAACTCTTTGAAGCTCCTCTCATTTGAAGGTTAAACACCTTAACAGCAACAATGTTCTCATGATCTATAATTCCTTTATACACAGAACCAAAACCACCCGAACCAATCAAATTAGTTGATGAGAAACCATCAGTAGCTTCGAAAAGAGTTCGATATGACATTTGATAGATGGAATTCTCTATAGTGCTTGATGCAGTTCTCTTCCTTTTCCTGCTGAAACAACATAACCATACAGCAGCAAACACCACCAGTGCTCCAATAAATAGTGCCAAAACTGCAAAGATGAGGTACTTCATCTTCAAGGTCTTAGGCTCATTGATGCTGCATTTTGGTAGATGAAACTCTGAAATCCCTCCACAGAGCATAACATTTCCCACAACTGATGCTGCACTTTCATTTTTGAAGACGCCTTCGCTCGGTACCATGCCAACAAAGCTATTGTAAGACAAGTCCAAATTCTGTAGCACAAAACCCTCAAGAAATTTGGGGATTTCTCCAGATAAGTTGTTGTGAGAAAGGTCTAGATTCCGCAAACCTCTCAAAGAACTGAAAGAGGAAGGAATGGTTCCATTGAATAAATTTCCTTTCAAGCTTAGAGTTTCCAAACTCGCACAGCTACCAAGACTGCTTGGAATTTCACTAGTTAACAAGTTTTCAGATACATTTAGCACGCCTAGATTCTGAAGATTTCCAACTTCCACAGGAAGAGAACCGGTCAATTGATTTTGTGACAAGATTAGTGCTATTGATAACGATGAGAGTGTGAAAAGTTGTGAGGGTATGGCACCGCTGAGATTATTAACAGAAAGATCTAACAGCAACAAATTTTGACATCTCCCTAAAATTGGAGGGATGCTACCATGAAGCTTGTTTCTTCCTAAATCAAGTGAATTTAGATCAACTAAATCCCCAAGAAACGCCGGAATGTTTCCAGTGAAATTGTTGTCATTTAGAAACAGTACCTGTAGCTGTCGAAGCTTTCCAAGATACTCCGGAATGCTTCCTGAGAGACGGTTGTTCCACAACTCCAACCTTGTCAAGTTTACAAGGTTCCCTATGCCAACTGGAATGATTCCTGAAATTTGATTGTTGTCTAGCAGCAAAAATGTCAGAGTTGTAGACAAGTTTCCTATGGATTCTGGAATCACCCCTCCAAAATTGTTAGCATTCAGAGACAGTTTCAATAAATTAGAGGCATTGGTTAGAGAGGAGATGAAGCTCAAGTCATTAGCTTCCCCACTTCCAAGATGGTTCAAAGTTATGCTCAATCTTTCCAAATTAGGAAGGTTCTGCAAATGAGGGACTTTTCCTGTAAAATTGTTGGTGTTGAGAAAAATTTCTACAAGATTTGAGGCATTGGACAGTGAAGGAGGAATGGAGCCACTAAACTGGTTGAACAAAAGGTTAAAGAACTCAATATTTGGAAGAGTGAAACCCAAGTCTGAGGGAAGACTCCCATGAAGGTTGTTTTGTTGCAGATCAAAACTCACCAAAGAGGAGAGATTGAAAATTGAAGGAGGGACGGTACCAACAAGTCTATTAGCCCCTAATCCAAGAAACGTGAGATTCTTGAGCAGGCCTAGAGAATCAGGGATTTCCCCTCCAAATTGATTTAATGGCATCGAAAGGATGCGAAGGGATGTTAAGTTCCCGAACGAGGAAGGAATGTTTCCGCTTAGTTGGTTTTGACTAAGAGATAGGAACTGAAGTTTTGTCAGCGAGCTGAGCTCCGGGGGAAGCTTCCCGGC
Source organism: Pelargonium nanum (assembly GCA_036897485.1). NCBI lineage: Eukaryota > Viridiplantae > Streptophyta > Magnoliopsida > Geraniales > Geraniaceae > Pelargonium > Pelargonium nanum. The sequence goes on along the minus strand of JAYMTF010002420.1, from coordinate 16,378 downwards.
AAGCCGATTGTGAGACAAGCGAATGGCAATGAGGTTGGCACAACTTGTTAAGTTCGCGGGAATCTCTCCGACCAATGAGTTGTTACTCAGCTGCAAAACCTGAAGCCTACGCAGACGGCCAACTTCAGGAGGAAGTTCGCTGCTGAAGCTGTTGGATTGGAGATGAAGTTCTTGGAGGAAGCTTAGATTCCAAATATGTGGAGAAATGGAACCGACCAGGTTGTTGGACGCAAGGTCCAAAACGGTGACTCTTTGGTGCCGGCGACCACAGGTAACACCGCGCCACTGGCAAAAATGGACGGAGCTGTTCCACGAGCTCATCACACCGAGAGGATCATCAGTAATTTTGGCCTTGAAATCGAGCAAAGCTAGCCGATCAGTCTCGTTTCCGCCATCCGCAGAAGAGGCTGAGGTGATCAACAGAGGAATAATAGTTGTAATACAAAGTATGCATAAAGATGAAGAAAACAGTTTCATATGCATTTGGATAAGAAACATCATTCTGATGCTTTCTTTTTCTTTTTTATGGTTTAATATCTGTCAACATATATACATACAGAGAGAGTATAGTGTCGGTAATTAGATAGGTAGTACAAAAATATAAGCAACAACTTGTTTGTTTGTGTGCTTTCAATTCATATAGATATTTGCTGTGTGAATAAGGAGAAATGTAAGGCTGCGTAAGATGGATATTCAGACCGATGCGTTATGCTGTACTCTTCAAGTCCAATCGATGTGGGATACAATAACTTAAGGCATGTGAACTCAATTATGGCCTGTAATTAGATGTGGCAATCGGGTCAGATCGAATTGGATTTGGTTCGGATTTCGAATTGAAACATGTGATTTGATCCGATTTAATAATTTATTCGGATCAGATTGAATAAAATTTCCCTCTTGTCTAATTAATTAATATGTTCATCAATGAAACGAAAACAGATGTAAAATTTGAAATTACAGACATCAAGGCTGGGCTCCATTGGACATGACATGGTAGCTAGCACAAGTGGTTTAGATTTAGACTCTGTTTGACCCATCAATGCAACATTTAATTCCCAGAAAGCAACTTCTCTGTATATATGGTGGCATTCAAAGGATCTGCCAAGCCTGTCCATTTTAATATGCAGATTTTACGAATCTGCTAGCTAAAAGATATCCAAATCTGAAAGAAATTTGTGTGAAGGAAATTATTTCTTTTTACATTGTTTTCGGTTACTACAAATGTACAGTCCTGGCACACATATAACATAGCATAATATCCTGCAACTCTCAGAGGAAAAAAAATGAAATGATACATATATAAGAGTTGGATAATAACCAAAGAAATAGAGCGCTTAAACCACTTGGCTCAACAAGCCTTGGTTTCAAGCACGCTTTCGTTGCACATAAGAAACAGAATTTCAGGAGACGGCTTGTTTCAAGTAACTCAGTAGTAACCAACTGTGTATCATGCATGTCACATATTGTCTCTGCAAAGCTAGGCGCATGAAACAACCTACTAACTTGACGAGGCAAAAGCATAATCTCTAGCTGTTCAAAATCCATAATTTCAACCAAGCTTAATTTGTATTAAATATAAAAAATAAATATCCATAATAAAAACCAACAAAAGACAGCTATACCAGATAAAATCTGCCAATGACATTTCTAGACACACAAATTGCCGGCCAAATCCTTAAGCCAAAGCACTAGTTACATGAAACCTACGTACTATATATGATTTTTTTTCCTGCTACATATATATGAATATCCGATTATTGACCGATATATATAGTTGAACCTCTTATATTAATTCTTGATATCTTGCAGAGAGTGAAGCCCCTGAGCGAGTGCCGTTGATAAACCATATATCATAGTTAGTAATCTAAATGAATATTGGACCGACGACGCATAGCTCAACCTCTTATACAACCCTGCAAGCATAGTAATTAAGTCCAACATTAATGGTTAATATTGAATTAATTATTCTCTGAATAATAATAATTAAAAAGCTATAGAGAGACCTGGAGCAATCCATGGCATTAGAAATAGGAAAACTAAGCCAAGTTTTGCACTTGACTGGGAGGTCATTGACGCGAGAGTTAATAAAGGGGCAAGCCAGTCTCTTCACCAAGTCCTCGATGCAGTAGCAGATTTCCTTAGAACTCAAACCCATATGCACCAAATCATTTAGAGTCTGCACATTGTAACAACAATTTGCTGGCGGAAATGGATGGAAACCTGTTAAAAAACCAGAGCACACAAACATGTATTCTTGAATCATTCCACATCCTTTGCAGTGACCACGTCCCGAGGCCATTGATGAACCAGCTGCTGAAAATAGGACATAGATACTCATCAACAACCCAACTAGCCTAGGCCTACCCATAATGATCTATGTATATATGTGTGTGTTTGTGCAAATACTTATATATGGGTCTTATAATATTTATATACTCTATGCTGATACGTATGTGGTTAGCTGTTTTAGCTTCATTAGTTATAACATGTAATGTTTGTGTTCCAAGTTTTGGTGATGATTGTTGGAAAAACTCTTGAGTTGAGTCCTTATTTTCTGGAGTTTCCATGTATTCTTTTTTTTTCTCTTTTTTAATTCTTTGACATGGTGAATGCCAAATGATGTTTTGACATTTGATGTGTTTGTTGCAACCGACAAAAATGTCAATTTTTTTCTTTTTTTTTTTTCTCAATGCTTATTGCATTCATGGAGCCATCTCCTCCTCTTTTATTTGTTCATTGTTTCATATTTGATTAAGATATGTCTTTTGCAAATTGACTTATGAGCGGGAAAAAAATCATAAAAATCATACATATATGGTTGTCATTCTAGTCATTAGGATGTTCTTGTTATTATTTTTTGCAAAATGATTTTTTTTTTGGGTAAAAAGTCACATTTGTTTCTTAAATAATGAAACATGATTATTGAATTGTAATAAATGATTTGCTCACATGATTATTAAATTGAGGCGCGGACCACCTACATTAAATAAAAAAATTATAACTACACTACATGTATACCAACTTTGATGTCCATGTTTGAGTCTCTGAATTTTCGAGAACAAATTGGTCTATTAGAATGAGATGTGGGGGACTTTGGCGCACACATAATAAGGACAAGCTCCATTGAATTTGCAAGGAGAAATTGGTCTACTAGAACGACATGTGGGGGACTTGGGTACATACAGATAGTTAGGGAAAAAAAGACTTAAAAATGGTAAACGAAGGTCACCTTATATTTTTTACCGAGCATGACCAACTGATATTCATTATAATTTTGTTTACATTAACTATGTAACCATTATAACTTAATAATATTTATTTTTTTCATCAAAATTAAATCAATCAAAATCACACCAAAAATTTTTTTGTCCCCATCCAAACACAATTAATGTGACATGAATGTTTTAGATGGAGATTTCAATTGCCTCGTCAGCTTTTGTGGGAACAATTAATATTAGGTATTCATTCAAAATTCACTAATAAGAAAAATACAATTCATTTTGTGACATTCGTATTATATAAATAAATATATTTTAAAAAAAATGACTCTCAATATGGTACAGAATAAAAAAAAAATCAAATTTCCTTCTCCAAATACATTTATTACAAAACAAGAAAAGGTAAAAAATAATTAAATTCCGATGTGGATAATTAGACATTGGCAGATGCGTTTGGTCTAGAAAAGAGCAAGTGAGAGAAAAAGAAACGACAGCGTATTAACAAGTCAAGACTCCAGACCATGAAATATAGCCGTTGGTGATAGGAGTGTCTACTACTACCAGTCCGTTGCTACTCTCCCCAATTTCAAAAAGAAATTTGACCGTTGGAGAGATCCCCAAACGTTATACTCCTTTGCTCTCACTCGCTCCTCTCATTACTCACATTAAAGTTTCCTTTCTTCTTCGTTCAAAGCATCGAAACCCTAAACATATCCTCAATTTCTCTTTTCCTCTCCACATTAGCCCCAATTGCGAACCGTCAATGGCTGCAGTTGACGAACCGAACTCGGGGATGATGATGATCGACGAGATCTATGAATTCTCGGCGCCGAGATTCTTTGATTTCATCAACGGCGAGACTGACGAGGATTCCCGAAAGGCCGAGCTCTGGTTCGAAACCGCCCTTGCCTATGCCCCTTCACGTACGTGTCTCTTCTTGATGCTTCTTTTACTTTGTTCTTGAGTTCTTTTGTTACTTGAACTTATGGTAAAGACTGTGACTTTGGAATTGAATCTTTTGAAGTGAATTTATGAGCATGTTAGGGTTTATGTGGGATTGGATGTGTGGAGTGGCGTTTGATTTGTATTAGGGTTTATTATTTGATCGGGTTCGTTTGGTTGATGAGAAATCTGGAGGAAAGCGCGAGAATGTTTTGGTCTTTACAAAATAGGTAACCAAATTATAATTAGGTGGTATCAAAAGTAGAATTATCAATTGATTGCAGTTTGCCAATTTTTAGGCAATCAAACAGGGATTTGGGTATTTTCTTTGCTCCATCATTTTTTTTCTGTGTACCGTGCTGAGTTGTATTGTTCTGAATTAGAATACTGTGATTACCAGTTAATGACAGTTTCTCAGCAACCAAACAGGGAATAGGGTGGGGTTCAGGAAAATGGGGAGGTAACCAGACAATTTGATGTGATGTTACTACGTTAGAGCTGAGTACTCTTGTTGTGAATTAGTATAGTTTTGGTTAGAGAAACTCAAAGTTTAGCATTAGTTTTACTTGTTGCTAGAAAGAAACTGTGAGTGAAATTGTACATTAAAACTTTGATGTTCTTCAGCCATGGTTAGTAGTAGACAACCAATGAATCTGTTGAGCTTTGTTCAGTGAAAATGCATTCAACTAATGAAGTGATTTTTTGTTTTCTCTAATGCTGAGTGATTTGCCTAATGTTTGACAATTATTTAATTATAGTTTAAGCTCATTACTTGTTGATAAAACTTGCATTTATATATAATTGTTTTGGTGTCTCAAAATTTCAGCTTTTATGCCTAAAATCAAGGCTGGTAGATCTGTTACTGTTGGAAGCTTATGTGATTTTAGTGAAGCAGACCAAATGCAGAAGGTGATGATCCATTCCACATATATGGTATATAACATTAAAGTCAAATAATACTTGGATGAATTTGATTGCTAAATAATGATATTTTGTTGTAGAACTTGGAATCATCATGTTCAGGAGCCACAAATTGTCCCTCTGAAGCTGTTATCAAGAAAGAAGAAGTGACAACACCCAGTGAGACCAAAGATGCAAACATCCCAAACATTGTCGATGTGGTAATTTTCTATTTAGCTACTGAAACTAGTTTTTTGGTAGAATTTTGTTTTATTGGTTTCTATCCATTTTCTCATTACTATACCTTTTCAGGTTTCTGCTGATAAGGAGACATGTGAACCAGCCCAAGGAAAAGATAATGCATGCTCTCAAGAAAATGGAAGGTATGTTATTAATGTGTTTAAAGGTCACCTGTTGGTTTAGGATCAGATCTGTTACTGTGAGTCTCAAATTGTCTTCTCCTTTCATGCTTTTTATATTGTTTCCTGCTTATGTAAGTGTTTTTGACAGAACTTCACCCCATGTGAAAACTGAACTCGCTGGTAACAAGGACAAAACTATCTCCTCTGTTCAAATTGGAACCGAAGTTTGTTGCACCCCTAACCCACCCGTAACTTCTCGAAAAGTAGACTTAGTGACCAATTCCAAGAAGCATCAGACAGCTAAAAAGATAGCTAGTTTGGTCAGGAACCCATCAGCACTGAAGCCAAAAAATCAATTACAGTCATCGCAAGTTAAAGGCAACAAGCCATCTAGTGTGAGAAGGTCGGTTAGTGCCATCTAGTGTGATTGGGTCTGCCTCAGAAAGCTAATGATACTGATCTGCTGAAACTGACTCTTCTGACTCAAATTTTGGTGCAGGGACACAAATTCAAAGGCCATTGGGGGGACTCCCAATCTTGCTCAAGAAAACCAAGCCATTAAGCGTCAGAAGTTGGATGGTGGAAGATCTAGACAGGTTATTGTTGTTGCTGCTTATCTACTTCCTTTACCTGTCACTCACTGCAAAAATGATATGTTTGCCTGATTTGGTTCTCCTGTTTCTCACCTTGGCAGATACTTAATGTCAAGCCCCAGAATTTGCTGCACAAGTCAAAACTGGGTCTTCCAGAATTTGCAGCTGTTAATAAAACTAAAAAAGAAGACAGAAAGGTTTGCTATTGTTTTCCGTATTTTTTACTCGGGAGTTCTTTCTGTGTTATTTGCCATTTGGGGACTGTGACTCATTAAATACATTGTGCTATTTTAAGGTTTATGTACGGGAACCAGCTGCACCATTTGTTTCAATGGCCGAGATGATGAAGAAGTTCCAGTCAAGTACCAGAGACCTGTCACTGCCCCAGCCTAATGGTTCTTCACATGTATGTGAAACTGAGAGCCCCCATCCTTTTGCTGTTCCTTTAGTTTCCTCCTTGTATCTGCTCCTTTTTTGCTTCTTGTTTTTTTCCTGGTTGTAGTCCTACTTTTTATTAAGGAGATTATGCTTCTACCTTCCAGATGAAGCCCAAACTTAAATTGACAAGGCCCAAGGAACCTGAGTTCGAAACATCTCAGCGGGTTCGTCCTGACAGAGTGAAGAGTACAGCTGAGCTTGAGGAAGAAATGATGGCTAAAATTCCAAAATTTAAAGCCCGGCCACTGAATAAAAAGGTAATATATTGGAGCCATATGGAAGTTCCTTTTTGTACTTGGGGTATGAAAGTGGGGTTATGAGTTGCTATTAGTGGTAAGCTAGTAGCTGCATGGAATGTACTCGTAATAACTGCCTATAACTGTTGCTCTTGAGTACTGTTTCGCTAACTGGTACCGCCATGCAAGCTTGTCTCTGTTTAGCTAACCTGTGTTTAATTAAGGCCTCTTATAGAATTATACTATGCTACACAATCTACACTGCTAGATGACATGTGTGCCTTGGATATGTATATTACTTACTTTTGTACTTCCTCATAACAAAGGCTGCCCAACTTCTGCTACCTGCATGCAGCTGTTTGTAGTTTCTCTATTACACCTGTTTGTATTCAATTGGTTCTTACACATGTTTATACAGATTTTAGAAGCTCCAACATTGCCTGCATTACCAAGAACTGCACCCCAGCCACCACAGTTTCAGGTGAGCTAAACTGCTTTAGGATTTCCATGCTAACTATACTAAATGTAAGAATATATGCTAACGTTAACTATACTAATTCTCAACTGCTTTAGGAATTCCATCTGGTGACAATGGAAAGGGCCAATCAAAATGCAGAATCAGCTTCAGTAGCTTCAACAGAGACATCTCATCAGGTTTAGAGTTGTTTCTTCTATTCAGCTAACAGTTGCCATTTTTTCATCATTCTTCACCCTCGTAAAATCATTATTATGACTGTTTCTCTTTTTCATTTATAAACAGCAAAATGAGTGGAAACCATGTCTCACTAATCCTAAAACCCCAGTCCTCCAGACATCACTCAGGGCCCGTCCACCAAAGGTGAAGAGCTCTTTTGAACTTGAGCTGGAGGAACTTGAAAAAATTCCCAAGTTCAAAGCCAAGCCTCTGAATAAAAAGGTATCTGTCCATGTCTCAAATTTTATATTTCAGCTGCAGAATATAATAGAGTTTTGCTAACAAAATCTTTCATGTTTCTATAGATACTTGAAAGTAAAGGGGGGCTGGGAATTTTTTGTAATGAAAAGAAGCAAATTACCAAACCTCAGGAATTTCATTTTGCAATAAATGAGAGGATTCCACCACCTGCTGCTAGTGTTGTTGATCTTTTTGACAAGGTAACAGTCAAAACTCAAAATGAATGTTGTTGAGCTTGTATATCTTAGAAGCATTCTTTTCTTATCATTTTATTTCTTTCTTTCAGCTTTCTTTGAATTCAGAGCCTTGCCGTTCGAACCAGTTACCAAGAAATACAAGACCAAACCCATTCCATCTCCAAACTGAGGTACTGTGGCATTCATCTTCTCCGTTGATGGATTTGTACACCTATTCTTTTTTGTCTGTTGCTTAGCGTTATTGCTTTATGGACATCAGGAGAGAGGGGCTGAGAAAGAGAGGAAATTTTTCACCGAAGTTATGCAGAAGCAGTTGGAAGAGGAACAAGCCAGGATTCCAAAGGCTAACCCATATCCTTATACCACTGACTTCCCGGTGGTAAGATTTTAGCTATCACTCGTCTCTTTACTTCTTTTAAAATCAGCAAATGAGAATTTGGTACTAAGATTTTACCTTGTATGCAGATTCCTCCAAAACCAGAGCCCAAGCAGCACACTAAACCAGAACCTTTCCAGTTGGAGAGTCTGGTTAGACATGAAGAAGAATTACAAAGGGAAATGGAGGAACGGAAAAGGATGGAAAAAGAAGAAGCCCAAAGAAGGATGTTTAAGGCCCAGCCAATTCTGAAAGAGTAAGCACATTGCCATCTTCTTTCTGATCAAACATTTTATAGACTGATGGTGAAAATCTAGCATTGTTCAGTTATCTATTGAGGGTTAAATCTAAACACTGTATTTCTTCAATTGGTTAATCTAACAGGGACCCAATTCCAGTTCCAGAAAAGGTCCGCAGACCCCTCACCCAAGTTGAGGATTTCAATCTCCATGTAGATCATAGAGCCGTGGACAGAGCAGAATTTGATAAAAAGGTATATAAATGTGTCTGGTTTCTCTATTCATGAACTAAGGTTCTAGGTTTTAGTTACTTACCTAAAGAAGTTTCACAGATCAAGGAGAAGGAAATGATGTATAAAAGATATAGAGAGGAAAGCGAGGCTGCGAGAATGGTAAGAAGAGGGTCATTCTTCTTTCTTTCCTTTCAACATTATTGCTTTACTGGCAAATGTTGGGCAGTTTTTAAGTTCAACTTATTTGCAGATGGAGGAAGAGAAGGCATTAAAACAGTTAAGGCGGACATTGGTGCCCCATGCAAGACCTATGCCTAAATTTAGCCAGCCTTTCTTGCCCCAAAAGTAAGATATTTATAAGTGCCAACAGATGGATATCTACAGCATATATGGTGTCTTCATGATTGATTTATGTGTTTCATGATTATAGGTCTTCCAGGGAAGCAACAAAACCAAAGTCACCAAAACTGAAGGTGCTAGAGAGGAGGGAAAGGAGAAAATTTATCAGTACTTCTGCTGCAGCTGCTACTATGAGGTAAAATGGATCTTGCGTTGAGAGGCAGGCAAGATTGTTCAAGAACCACTTGAACCCACCCTCCAAAATCACCGTTTATATGTACCTACCCTCCAAAATCATTGCCAATTACATGTACCATTTTCATTCTGAAGCATATGTAACAATTATTTCATTATTTGTAATCATTGTCATGCTTGTTTGTGTGTGTGCAAAAAAAATCTTTCACCATACATATTAAATGGAATGTGTGAATTTTTGCAGTGCATGTTACATGAGGTTTTGCTTCTCTATAAAATAAACAAGTAAACTACAATTTCCAAATATGGCATTCAGACCTAAAACACATTTCTAGCGTCTGCATAAAACACATTTCTAGCGTCTGAAAATCTCACTCTACACAAAAGAGTCCAAACACACTAACACAAGCCAAAGCACTCACCAAATCGCCTGCTGTTGGAAGTATATTTATTAGCTTAAGGGCCTCCGAAGTTTCTTTTCCTCACAGAAGATGCAGCTCAATGTTGTCTGGATTCACCAACAGAGGAACAGAATCTGGATGGGATGATTGATCAGGTGGAAGGATATTTAGCCTTTCCTAAGGCCTGACGAAGTTTCTTTCCCTCACAGAAGATGCAGCTCAATGTTGCCTGGATTCACCAACAGAGGAACAGAATCTGGATGATTCATCAGGTGGAAGGATTCTGGGCAGACTTCTCATCATGTATGGAAGGCAAGATACTGTTTTCAATATATGCAAACATGAAGTTAGACACACAAAAAAAAATCCAGAGATTCAGAATATTGTGTCAAAATAACATCTAGCTACTGAGCCAGGTTATGCAACTATGTTCTGATGATGCTACAGCATACTTTAACAGCCATGTCAAAAAATGTAACACTCACATTGAAAGAAAAAGTTACTAATTCTCCAAAAGGTGTAAACCATAACTTAACTTCTACTTTCTCAGAATCTAAAAGTAGGTTTGCAGGAGAGGAATCTCACTTCATATAGTGACCAGCAGCAAAGGTACGACTGCTGCAAACTTGGTGTTGGTGTACACTTCCAAAGAAAGAGGCATGATATGAACCCACAGAGAAAATGTTGGCCGGATATACAGAAAAGCCAGATGAAAACAGCAGGGAGCCAGATCAAATCATTGCAGTACTTCAAGAAACCCTTCCAAGATCCCACAAAGGTGAGAGACTTGTGCCGCTGGGCCACCTCCCTTGAAACTTGAGAGTACCAGTTAGTAAGAAACTGTGGGCAGCAAACGACCTATGGCTGTTGACATAATCGTTACACTCTAAAAATGGTTCAACAGCAAATGACCTATACCTCGCCATTGTTTTCATCTAAGCTCCGAAGATAACCAACCAACTTAGATAAGCGATTGTTTTGGGAATTCTTATTGTTGGAACCACTAGATATACCATGGCGTGTATGACTTCGAGCACCACCCCTACCCCAAACCAGCAGTTCTGGGCTCCATATCATCCCAGGAGAAACTCCTCTGCTTTCTCGGCTTACATCTAAATCATTTTCAAGACATCCGCCATCTGAATTGACAGCTGATGATGAAGATTGGGGGGGACGAGTTCTCGGACGTCTCTTATTATTCCTTTGTTGGCACAATTCTGTATAACGTTCGTCATTAGAAGATGAATCTTTGCCCCCATTATTATCATTTTCATCCTCATTATCTTCATATTTCCGAAGCTCAGCGCCTCGGCTGTTTCTTCTCCTTCTTGAACGAGCATTCTGATAATTACGCTGTGATCGCGTCATAAATGCACCTGCTGCATCTTTACCCAAAGCACGTCTTCTAGCCAAAGCTTCTGCTTGTCGTTGAGAAATTTGGGCAATTGCCTCCTGAATCTGTCCAGCAAAGAATTGAAAAATAAAGGATGACAAGAAGGAACATATTAGTATGCAGCTACGCGCTACTCCTACAACAGTAACATATTCTTAGGACATTGCCGCTTATTACCCCCACCCCCAAAAGAAAAGGGTAAATAATTCCCCACTTTTCCAGCGCCAACAAACCCATAATTAATTACAGGTCCAACTTTGGCTAGGAACCAGATGCCCCTCAATCTGTTAAATTGTGACATGCCAAATCGTTGAAACTGAGCATCATTATTAAGCTCCAATGGTCATTTTGAGCTACTTTGACATGATAAATGTAATGAAATGTGCCTTCAATAGCCGTTTCCCTATATAGGTCTCAGAAGGAATAATAAAGCATCCAAACAAAAAGGCAGGGAATAAACATAAATGCACACAAAATTAATACAGTGTGTGTGTGTGTGTGTGCCCTTGCATCTCACTTGTTTATTGCGATTCCTCTCCTCTTCATGAAAAGCCAATTCCTGAAACCAAATATGTCCAACAAAGTGGTGTTTGATTAGCATAAGCAATGAAGAAGCATAAAAATGCAAAAGAGAGAAGAGGGAAAGTTTTACCTGCTCCTCATATTTATCTATATCTGGGTATAAAGCTGCAATTAGAGCATCATAGTTTGGGTCATCTCTCAAAGAACGTCGACTAGCACAATGTGTGCGGCAAGCAGGACATTCATTGTTCCTGGAACAAAGTATCAACCCAAGTAAACAAGTTCTGATTAGTATACAAGGTACACTATTTTAACTTGTAGCCTCAAATGATCAATCTCAGATAAGAAGAAAATTGTGGAAGATGGTAGTTATGCTGAATCAAATAACCACAGAAGTAAAAGCTGTTCTTTACATACCCCATGCGCATTGATTTGTCAATGCACTCCCGGCAAAAGCGGTGAAGACATTCCATCACAGTTCTTGTTTTCTTAATGATTCCTGTTCATGCGAATGACATTACTGATTTCTTTCAAACAAGATTGATATTTAACAATTGATGTGAACACTAAATAATTTTAATAAAGATTACAAAATTTAAGGAGCTGTAGGTGTTGAAGTATTCTTCTAAAATGAAATCTAGAGAGAATTAAATCAAGGTATGGAAAGTATGCATAGCAAATTAGCTTTACAAACAGAAGTATTTAGAATTAACCAATATCTGCAACGCCTAAGGTATTGAGATACATGTGATGTAACCTTTACTGCAGATGTGCAGGTTCATATACAAGTATATATACATATAAACATGTTTACATTCATGTGTTTGGGGTAGTTTATGCAGACAGAAAAGGAAACAAAAAGGACGTGTGTAAGAAAAACAGTAGATCTGAATAGAGGCAGTTATGCTGCAGCCTTTATAGTCCAGTTTGGTAAAATCTCACTCAATCTAGTTATCTGGAAGCAAATATGGAACTTAAAGATATGATAATTTGGAGTAGTTGGCCTCTACCTGATTCTGGCAAAGAAAAATGCCTTAATTTGTCAAGTTTTCTAAGCCTTTAGTGAGATTATTCATAACATTCTTCCCTCAGTAAGATGCTCACTCATGTCTACACCCTTCCCTCATCGAAAGGCTTTTGTAAACAATTGCAAGTTTTCATTGTGAATTCAATGCTCAAAACTATTTCTTTAATATAGACATTTAGATTGCAGCAAATAGCAGTCCTTAGATAATAAGTTGTATCTTGTAAAACTCAAGATTGGTTACAAAACATTTGAATTCAAGTAATTAAATAACAAGCTACATGAGCATACCCATGGCAGGCAAAAGCTGTCATGAGTGTTCAATTCAACCATATCATACTTCATAGAAATAGGTGGCATTACAATATATTCCAGGGTTGCATTGGATTCAAAACAAGAAGTACCTAGACAAATTGGACACTGAACATCTTTACGAATTTCTGGTAGTTCTACTGAGATGAATCTGCAATGGAATGTAAGTTAGCACAATGCACACTACAAAGGTCACAAGATCAACTGGTTGACATTCAGAACAATGAGAGGATGGCAGAAAAAATAACTATTTACTATAATCATTAAAAGATGAAACTAATATAATATTCAGTTATTCACTCTTCATGGTACGAATGGATTCGCATCAAACGAATATACCTACCATAACACAAGCCTCCTAAAGCTGAAAAATTCATGGTTTATATTTTCATTTTCAAAGACAATTTGGTGTTGAAAGATCCAATTAGCAGTCAACCTCTTGATTCTTCACCCAAATCATTAAGGGGAGCTACTTCATCTCACCTCTCTTCTCAGTGCACTGCCTAAATTCATTAGAAGAGGGTACTAGGCTACCAGCTATCATGTTGTTAATAAAACCCTCTAAAGCGTCAACCTTTTTATGTCAGTTTTTTCTAGTCATGATTTTAATTTTAATACTAACATCCTCTATTGCTCATTTGAGAAACAAGTCATAGTCGCTGCAAAGAAAATGGCCGATGAAAAAATACTTCAGGAATTCTTCTACTCTGGAAAGCTTCTGAATTTCTAATGACAAGTGAAGACAAAACATCATGTCATCATGAGAGGAAGAAATTGATCCTTTTAGTATTGTTGGTGTGCATTTTAGAGACAACCAGGAAGGTATAAATCACAACATGTTGCACCTGCCTATAAAAAAAACATATATGTTGCACCATATGCATCAAATCAACCATAACAAAAACAGGAAATCAATGCCAGAATTAACAAAAACTCAAACAACCAAAACTAACATTCCAATCAAAACACATCCCATCCCCTTTTCAAGCAACATGAACCCATCAACAGAAAAGTCTTCCACATGCTCGACTACTTCCCGAAGCCATCATGAAACAGCAAAATCCAGCAGACCCACAAATCGAACAGAGCAACAAACATGAATACACACAGAACAAGCCATCAAGCTACACGTAAAAGAAGTAAAGCAGTAGGCTTTAAGAAACGTAAGAGAGAATACTCTGGTTTCTCATCACTGCTCGGAGATGTGCTGCTGCTGCCGCTGCTCTCGGAATCTGAAAACATGGCAATCGCAACAATCAATTGCGACCCATCACATCTAGATCAAATTGATTACAATCGGAAGTGTATATACATACACGTATACGACGTACATATACACAGAAGGAGAGCTACGGAGAGAGAAAGGAAAAATACGGTGACCCACCTTCAGCTTTAGCTTCCTCTACCTCTTGCTGCCTCGGGTGCTCCTCATGGCCATCTGGTACTACATCTTGTTGTTCTTCTTCGAGTTCTGGTTCTTGGCGGGGCTGCTTGGCGAGGGGGTTTTGTATGGGATCTTCATCGAGACGAGTCTCGGAAGAGGAGCGCTTGTGGGCAGGCATTTGTGAGCGTGAATTGAGTGAATGTGGTGCGATCTGAGGAGGATGTGAAGGGAAGAGGAGTAGAGGAATAGCAGGACGAAGAAGAAAGAAGAAGAGTTGAGAATTAAGATGTTACGGCAAGGTGAAGGTGCGCGACGAAAAGTTACACATGTTAGCTCGGTGGAAAGGACCCTCTCTCCCTCAAGGGTATTTTCGTTATTTTAGTGATGTGCATTTCTTTTTCATTTGGAATTAATGGTCTTCTCTCTTTTTTTGGGTTTTCATGGAATTCAATTATAGTATATACTGTCTTCCACAATTTAAAAAATGGATTAAGTGCAAAAATTATACGGTGCTAAAGTAGTTTTGTATGGCTTTTGACTTGTCCATTTTGATTCGTTTAAATCGGGTTTACTAGAAATGTTTGTCTTCTTGTTTGTGTAAAACCAAAATAAATGAAGTGTGGTTTTGAGCTCAATTGTCAATTTGTTCTTTGGTTTACGAGTCGTGAACATATGATCTACCCAAGAGAAAAGTAGTTTCACTCACATATATATCTATCACATGTCAATGCATGGTTGATTGTTGATAATATGGGGTCCGTTTGTGAGTTAGGATATAGTTTTTCAGGCGTGCTCTTTACGTGCGTCAAGCGAGTCCAATAGCTCCCGCATGTCCTTCGAGCACTGTGGGGCACTACATCAGTTAGTGTCCTAGCGTCAGAGAGGAGTATTATCTTGGCAAAGTCAACCCACATGCGTTCGTGTGTATGACAATTGGCTCGTTCTGGACAAAGTTAATACATGCCATCGTAGGTATGACGATCATCCTCCAATGGTGAAGTCTTAATGAGACATGGAGTCGTTTGGAGTCACTCTTTATGCGGGTCAAGTGTTGTGGTTTCTTTTAGAGCTTGGTAGTGACTTAGTACACGACGAAATGACTGGACAATGAATATGGCAAAGTCACTACTTTGTTCACGACCTAGGAGTGCTCATGGGCTTAGCTTGGTCACAACTCACAACTAAGGAGTGCTAGACGACCCTAATCGGACGCAACACAACAATGGTTTGATTCGTAAGAGGTAGTGTTTGTAAGAGCATTTTTCTTTATCATGAGGTATGTTTCGTAGTTGAATGTACGTGCTTCAGAAGAATGTAGGTGAGAGTTCTGCAGTCGTGTATTATCGAGCAAAAAAATTGAGATTGAAAGGGTAGACCCAATAGATGTTCATCTTTAAATTTAATGAGGTTTTCAAGAGGAGAAAAAAAGAAGGTCAACCCAATCTAAGAGAAAAAAATCATTTTAAAATTCAATTTGGGCTGGATCACTCAAGTAATATCAACCCAAATATATAGTTGGGCTTCACAAAAATGTTTGGCCCAATACATTAAAAGTGAGACATAAAAATGGCCCATATACAATTATATATAAATCTCACCTAATTCACCTCTTCTTCTTCACAACTTCACTCACGCTGTGCAAGTTCTCCATCGCCGTCAGGCAAGGGTCACAGGTGAGTCTTGCGTTTGATTTCATATATAGCTGCTTAATAACTCTAATTTGTACATATGTTTGTTTAATTGCTCTCAGATGCTACTGGTTTTCTGGGTTTGATTTCAACCTATATGCATGGTTTATGGTGGAAATAACCCTGAGGCTTGAGTTATAGTTTGTACTTTGTATATGCTTTGTAGTGTAGTGGTAGCATTGCATAGAATCTCTATGTAACTTCGCTGCCATTTACTGTTATTCTGTATGGTCTAGTTAAGCGAATTCTTAACAAGGATGCTAAATTGATGTAATCATGTACCAGGACTGAGATGGGCAATGTTCGCCAGGAGAAAGTGCAGAGGTATGAGGAATTTGTTGATCGCCGCTTGAAACCAGATCTTGTTCGTGCTATTGCTGAAAGGTATTTTTTTTATCTCTTATGAACAATGTCCAAGCTTATTTGATTTCAACATATATATATATATATAT
>JAYMTF010002419.1:0-18311 GCA_036897485.1 Pelargonium nanum | reverse complement strand
TTTTGTCCATGCGAGCAAAAAGGTGTGGATTTATCCATTAGTGGTTTGGATTTATCACCACCCCAAAGATAACATAATTTGTTAACTCACTCAACTATTATGGTTTCTACCACTCTCTCTTTCTCTCTGCTGGTTTGACAGTCGGTTAGAATTTTTGTACGGCTACAATTGCTTTTGACTTTTAGAGGAGCGACAATTTCTTAGGTTTGCAAGCAAATTGTGGTATCTCGTTAAGATAATGAGCTCTTGTTTTGATAGTTAGTTAATGTGTTTTTAGAGTTTGCATAGCGACGGCGACGTAGATTCACGGTAGGTTTTTATTTTATTTTGTTAGTGTGTACGCAGGATAGCAAAAGGTCGTTGCAGAAAAAGAAGAACGTGGTGGCGAAGGGCGGTTGACAGTTTATGTCAGTCGTTTCACTTGTTTGTGCTCTTTCAGGATGTTGGGAGGATTTCAGTATTTTCGGTTTGATTATTCGGGATGTTTTAGTCATTGTGACTCAGTTTGGTAGTGTAAGTTTCTTGTTTGCAGATTGGTCTGCGAAACGAGTGGCCCACGAGTTAGTTTAATCTTCTACCTTTCTGTCAGTAGAGTTGATATTCAAATATCCAGTTTTATATCGTCATTGTTATCATCCAATTGAACTAATAATTAATAGTTTTGTGTGTAAAAAAAACGGTTTTTTTTTTGTCTTACCTGGATGGGGCAGTATTTAGGTAAGGGGGGATGGGGTTTTATCTAGGGTCTTCTTTATTTGAAACATATGGTGCAAAAGCGAGAGCAATACAAGGGGACGAATACACAATCAAATTATAGCAGAGCGTGGTTTCATTCTTCATGGATCCAAAATTAGACCGAAATTAAATAATTGATCCAATCGGAAACAAACCAAATAGAATAAGTGTGTCGGATTAAACATTCTGTAATCCTCCAACATTGTACAGTAACATTAACAACTACTTGTAAAAGATGGAAAAAAAACATGAACTCAATGCAAAAATTCCATTACTTGGTTCATAAGAAACTCTACAAAAACGGTAGAACTTGACTTAATAATACAGAATAGCTACAGACAAGATTTGCCCTTCCCATCATAGAGTTGCTAATGAATTTACTCCAACACAGCTAAAATGTTAAAAATCTTCTGATAAAGTAAAATCTAGTAAAAAATGATTTTTACATGCAAGGCTCCTCAAGTGGGGAAAGAAGAAAAGCAAATACGAATTGACAAAGTTGAGAAGCTGTATTCATATGTTGTGATACGAAATTACATGAAAGCATTACTTCCCAATGCATCAGAATCCAACATATGCTGTAATATGAAATTACCCGAAAGCATTAGTTCCCAATGCATCAGAATCTAACATATACTGGAAAATTACACGGTGAATAACCCGTAAAGAATCAACCTTCTATCTTTTCCCTGATTGTGCAAAACCAACTTCCACATTTGATCTCAAATTCTATACACAGTCCCTCCAATTGCGGGAGAATTTTTCAAATAACTATTTCATATCAGCTGAAGGACACGTTAGACGGGTAAACCTTTGTTGTCCTTACCTGTAGCAGAAAAGACCATAAAAGCTCTCTCAATTCAAGTATATATGAAGGCGAACAATGATAAAATGCATTGAGATTGGCATTGGTAATATGTAGAGACGTGGAATTATACCCACGTAGACAAAAACATCATTCTATTTATGTGGCATTAAGCATAGATATAGCTTGTATTCATTAAGGTAGCATCTGGATTAGAACTTTGGTTCAGTAATGGGAACCACAAAAACGAATAGGAATGGGGATGGGAACGAGATTCTCATTGTTCATGTTAGAACTTAGAGTTAAGATTTTTTTGGTCATGAGAATGGCTCTGGAATGTAAATCTTATTCTCATTTTCATTCCCATTCAATAATTAATAATTCAAATGCTACTATAGTTTTGAAAGCGACCTCAATGTGTATGCAAAGAATTACTGAGTTTTGAATTAACGATTTGTCTGGTAGACTATGTAAAACACAATTTAGTTGATTTGCATGCAATGTTAAGATCTTTAAGACATAAAAATACCTATGCATGAGACATGGAGCGGTTGTTAATTTTCGATACTGGTCAATCTTCATGTTCATCTTCACATTCTGAATCTGTACACATAAAGAGAGGAGGTGAGCAGAAGAAAAAGAAATCAAAGATCAAACTCAAGAACATTAACAGTGAACAGGTAAAACCGTAAAAGTTTTTAAATAATGATAAATGATGTATTGGTTGTCTTCAAACAGAATATAAATTGAAAAAATATATTTTTTTAAATGAATGAAACAGAAAATAAAGAGTGCACTAACACACATTGAGCACTTGTCAAACTAGTTCTAGATATTCCTAGCCTAGACGGATAAAATAAGGATTGGCAAAAACGGTTGTTCCTTTTTCACAGCATCATCAACTATCGATCTGAATGAGCCAGTTGGAGTTTCTAGAAGTTTTGATGCTAGCAAAGTTCATTGATTGTCAACCCTGATACTAGTAAGCTTGAATGCTTAAAGCTCGAATATACATACATTTGCTTTATGATCCATCTATATGACATGTTTCATGCTTACCAGATCGAACATCGTCACTGAGCTTGCCTCTTGCTTGGATTTGTTTAACAAGCATCCGATATATCAACACCCACCAATATATGTGAAGAACAAGTAAACAATATAGGAGTGTGTTGAACGTATAATAATATATTGGTCCTTCCACGGGATGTTTATCTTTGTCCAAGGTAAGAATAACTTCATAACTGCCATAAGAAGACAGAAAGGACACATTAGATTGATGAAAATACAAACAAATAAAAATATTATAAGTATAACTCTTTTCCAAGTCTTTAGTCTTCAAATATTACAAAAATCAGAAAATTTAGAAACTCATTTTTTCGTCAAGGATATACCGACAATATTCAAATAAATCTAGCACTGTCAAGGTTTTTGTTGTTGATAATTAGACAAACAAAACAATAGAAAGCAAAAGAAATCTAGAGTTTGAATTTCACATCACTATTCAACGAGTAAAATTGGCAATAACCAACTCATTCTTAGGAACATTATCAAGGTATCTAATTTTAAATAAGTTCAAAGTAGAGATACGGTTTAACGACTTACTTGACAAATTTAGATATTAATACTTTATGGAATATAAAATGCCAACTGTGGTCCAACAAACTTCGCAGCTAACATAATTAGGTTTCAACTTATACAAACCTTGTGCTCCAAAGAATCCAGAATGGGTAGTAAATCAGGCGCAGCAAGATCCAAGACAAAACAAAAAGAATGAAGGAAAAACTAGCAAGCCCTTCAGCACCACCATATTTGGACATCTTCCCTATCTCTAAAAAAACATCACTTGCATCATGAAGAGCTAAAACCACTGAGCCAGCACGGGCAAACCTGCAAGACACGGCAAAAGGAGGAAAGATATTATCATCGGAAGCACTGATCTCTTCCATGCATGAAATGAGAACCAATGAAGTCTAAAATAAGCAATGCATAAAAGGGAAGCAGACTTATGACTTCAAATAAGGCCACTCCTAATCTCATTGCCTTGGAATTGTGATTTGAAGCACAAGATCAAGCTACAAATAAAAGTCCATCAGAACATACCCTAATATGTAAGACAGCACAATGAGAATGACTGTTGCAACATGATGACTCATGGATACCCCAAAATCGGTACGCCTTGTTTCCCAAAATATCAGAGCAAATATGGAGTATGCGTAAAATCCTGCAGCATATAGATATACTCCCTTCAATTTCAACCTGAAATTTACAACAGCGCAATAACTCATTTGACTTCATAAACCCAGCATGCCCATATTATCCAAGTTTTGAAGCATATGCAAGAAAGCTTACTTAATTTTTTGGTCAGGCCACACCTGATCTCCTGGTCCTACCCAAAAGTATTTTGTATTTGTAAACCAGGGCTCATTGTAAGTTACAGATAGAACAAGAAACTCAGCTGAGAGAAAATAAATAAATTTCCAAGCTGACTCTTTAAATTTTCTTATCTTCTTCTTTCTCTCAGCCGGCTCGACATCCAGCATTAGATTCCCCTTCCCAAAAATCAATCGTTGCGCCAATTTCTACAACACATATTCATTTTCAGACTGACCTGAGTAAAAAAATCTAATGACAATGGAAACAACAAAAAGTTGAAAGAAAAAAATGTAAGATATTATGCAAATAAGCAGCTACATCTTTTTTAAAATATAAAATTATAAAAATATTTACTGATATAGTTTTGAGTGAAAGAGGGATAAAAGTGAAGGAAAAAATGTCAACTGCACAACACAATAGTCAATACTTTTACGAATACTATGGAATTTCTCATTCTATGCTTTAGATATGCAGAAAACATAGCCTTGCTGACTGATTGGTTCGAGATTCCAGACACTATCATCAGAATGAATGTTTCCTATACCCTCCAGGGCAAGATGGCCTAGAGTTCAGCTCTATATTTGACTTTGTTATCAATTATAATATCTAACCTCCTAAATTAGGGGCAAGGAAGCTCATTCTAATCCTAATTGTGGGTACCATGATCGAAATGGCTCTTATGAGCACTCACACGGGTGATGTCTTCTTCCTTAGCCTCCCATGAGACACTAAGCTTATTGTCTCCTAAGGATATATGCAATCATTGTGAAGTTATACTACAAAAACATAATGTCTTCTAACACACCTTTTTGACCCAACTACACCAAACCACGCGGTCTATACTGCTTGCAGTTCACCTATAATACAATGCTAGCAATGTAGAAGCCTTCATTGCCTCCATACCAGAAACCAGTTGATGGCTTCAGCACCAAAGTTGCCAGACCAGTATATGAAGTCCCTACAGGTTCATTTCGTTGGTTTATGATAATTAACCCAAGGGAAAGGACACTTAACTTGCTGATTCCGAACTGTTCCTCATTTTCCATGGATAGTTCAACCAGGCCTTAAATAATCTAGTTCACATATCATTGAACCACGCACTTCCAAATCAAAGATTCAAAGTGCATGTATCAACAGAAGAACTAAATGTATATCACTTGCTGACAAACCAGTTTTAGTAGTCAATACTTAAGACCACAGTAGAGGCATTGCTAATTTGAATATGACTGAGCAACAAAAGAGCAAGACAAATCAGTCAACGTCCGATCACAAAATCTCAACATGGATTCACATAATAGCATCGACCTACTTCAACTTTCATAGTAAGTTCCGCAATAATTCACAAACAACCCAAAAAATCCATTAAATAAAAGAAGACACATCTGGATTTACTAAAAGAACTTGCTCATAAATGATCCAATAATAGAGAACTTTCGAATAAATAGTGCAAAATATGAAGAAACAAATAAATAAATGAACCAGCTTTATGCAAAACGACGAACCTCGAAGACGAATCTATCAAGGAAGAAGCGAACGGTAGGGAAAAGCAGAGCAAAGAGAGGGAGCACCGCGAAGTCTTCATAGGCTGGGTACGATTCCTGTTCCCAGTCGATGGAGCTGACGTAATCAGCAAGACCCATATCGGAATTTCGGTGATAGTACTATTTTCTCGGGAAATATCGAAGTGAATTTTCTAGGGAAACAAACAACCAGACCCAGCACTCTCTGGATGAATCACACATAAATAAAGACTCTGTTTTTATCGTCCAGATTGGACAAAAAGGATTCTCAAATTTTCATAAAGTGCCTACCATTACCGCTCCAGATTATTTCCAACTACACTACTTTATAGTAGTATTAGTTTTCATATTTACCCCTGATTTTCTTGGATTATGACAATTTGACACTTTCTTATTATTATACTACTAAATTGCCCAAGTTTTTGGGATTTCAAAATACTATTCTAACATTAATTATGCTAATTCAAATATTAAAATAACTATTGAGTAATTAGCTTCATCATCTAGGCATGTTATGTCTGCACTCTGTAACACGTGAACAATTGCAATTATAAGTAACCTTCGGCCTGTTATTTACTATTTTTTGGATTGTAACTTGTAAGTCAACCGAAAATATAGTGAGATATTAGTTTTCGTTATATAGCTTGTTATGCTTTTTTTAGGCTGGAATTTGTATATATAACACTAACATATTTCGCGTGTACGTGCTTATGTTTTTTTTTTTTTTTTGAAGTCAGTGTAGGTGCTTATAAGGGTTAATGTTTTAATAAGGGGTAAATTATAGTTAATTGAATCAACTCATTTATTTTTTCTTATTTAAATATTTGATAAGAAACACAAGATTTGTTCAATTTTTTTTATTTATAATCAGAAACATATGTAATATGTAGAGCATTAATAGGGTCAAACCGAATAGTTGTTACAAGAAATATTACAATCATCACCCACAAGTAAGTGGATAATAAAGTTACAATTCGAATAAATACTGTAACAAAATTTGGCCATGAAATTCCAACATTCGTTTACCTTTTCTGCCAACTTGTAACAAAATGAAAACTTCAAAATGAAAAGATCTATCACTAAAGAATATTTGTTTGACTTAGAGCCTGATGCCTAAGACTTTTACAAATGAATTTGTTATAAACACAGGAGAGGGCCAATTAACAATCATTTTAGAAGGGAACGTAAGAGACACGTAGAAAAAGGGTAATGACTTGAGCCTGAATTTTTAGTAGAACTAATTTAAATTATGGGTATTTATATCAATTACCTAACCAAAAGCAATGACAAAATGTGAACGAAGTTTTTCATAAGAGCTTTCCACTTCCCGTGGAAAAATCAAAAACCTCTAGCAAGAGCTCTTGTGAAGTTCTATTGTTCGAAGGTTCAATAGTCAAACAATTTTTTTCGTAAATGTCTATAGACATTACTTTGTAGGAGACAAGTAAATGACCCAAACAAACACTAATTTCACCGATGTTTAGTTTATATTGGTGATAAGAAGAATAATAATAAAGGTACATTGCTTCACTAGTACCTACTGTTACACCAATGTATATTTTGGAATCTCTTGATAAATATATTGTGTTAATTTCATGATACTAATGTCTCCAAACACTTGGTATAATGCAAAATTCTATCAATAATTATTAGATTTCAAGAAATCTCAAGACTTAAGTTCTAAATAACATACAAGAAAAAACTTATTTTGATACCAGAATATGTGTTATCTTACTTGTGCCTCTGATATGTTACAACAATAACAAAATTTTTGATAGTCACGACATAACATTATATATACTACTTCAAAATTATACGGAAAGAACATGTCACCAAATTTGATCACAAAAATTGAATCACATTTGTTAAACATAGATATTGGTCAAAACGTTCGAAATCTTGATGAGTAGTCATTACAAGATCAACTTTCCCAACTACACGCACAAGTTAGTACACTTATATGTTGCTTTACAAATGTTTGTATGTAGCCACAACAAAAGACCATATTCTGGTAGCAATCACACGTTGTACTCTGTGAAAGACCTACAAACAAGTGACAGAGGTCACAAACTCCATATGAAAATAAAAACATGAAATTCGGGAAAAGCCTATATATACATGTATAGTATGTAACCAAAATAAGAATCATGATTCAATTATAAAGCTTACTGGAGAAACAGAACCAAGCAATTTTATGGAGTCAGATCATCACCCAGTATACCTTTTATTAACAAGTTCATCAAGTAAAGGAAATGAGGCAACTTAGGCAGAAAAATAGACAGTGTAACTGTAAATGTATGCCACATCGATAGAATGTGAAGTCCGCTTACACTTGATATGCTAGTTGGGCCTTCCACCTATTAGATTAAGTTTTTAGGTTGAAGTCAAGTTTAACATGCTATATTAGAACCGGTTTGGTTTCAACCTAGTGACCCGTCTTTGTGCTCCATCAACCAAACTTTACCTTTTTAGTTCATTGCTAATCTTTTCATTCTTAGTGTTTCTATGTACATAGTTTTTTTTGTTTTTTTTTTTTTTTTGAGAGGGTTTCTATGTACATAGCTAGTTGTATTGGTTATGTGCATAAAACTTTCTCCCTAAGAACCCCAACCCAAAACCTTACCTTCTATTCCTACTTCTAACATATCCTCAAATGTCCTTTTGAATTAGATGACCAAGCTACAAAAATGACCCCTTGTGCCACAATAACTAAATCACAGATAAATTCCATGAAACCTAGATAGAAAATTGAATAGTTAACCTTGAATATTTGGGGGATTTTGACTCCAGAGACGTCCTTGGCATTGAACAAGAAAGCAGCAGAGCAGAGAATGCAAGCAGAGATAGCAAAGAAACCCAAAGCAATCATCAAAGAAATTCCAGCCCCCACCAAATCCACAAGGGACTGTACACTCACACCCATCAACATCTTTTTCTTCTCCTTTTGTTCCTATAATATTGGTCTGAAAGGAGAGCAGATTTGAAATGGGTTTGTTGATTCAAGACCTTGTTTTAACCAAAAACGAAAGATGGAGAAGATGATGTTGTGTGGGATTTGCATTCTTTGGATTTCAAGGACACGTGTTCATATTCAACTGTAATTTGCAGCAACATCCATCATGTTACTTTTTTTGTTACATACCAAAAAAATGGATTTCATTGAAGTACTAACCCAAAAATGCCCTCTACATGAATAAATGAATTGCACTACATCTAATATATAAAAAGCTTCCTATCATTCAAGCTCTACTAACTTTGCCACTCTCTCTTCTCTGAAAAATCCACTCTTTTCTGGTTGTAGCAGTGCAATACCTGAAATCATCTTTCTTGAAGCATTGCCTCTCCGGAGCAGTTTCCGACCCAAACCAAGTGCCTATAGGAAATGTTTGTTTTAATCATCTGATGTTAAAGATATACACATGTACTCAGTATTGCCATCATCATTGGAAAAATGGAGATTCTTGCTGTCCTTCATGAACTGTTCTTTTTGTGCCGGTTTATCATCTATAAGCCCATCATTGGGTCCATTCCTGCACATTATGAATTCGTCGATAGATACTAGCTAGGAAGAATAGAGTAAAATGCTTGTAATCAGGTTTGCTATGGAGTGGTCACCTGGGATTTGGGGTGGGGCTGGCATAGGTCTTCGTAGTCTTCTTTGGGCTTTGCTTGGCTCTGGTACTTTAATTTCAACTACGACCACATCAGATGTCAGAAAAGTCTTCGCCACTGATGCTGCATGCTCCAAACAACATCTAATCACCTGCTCCAGTTTCAAATTTACAATATGACTACTTTTTTTTTTTTTTTTTTTATGTATATGCTCAAGCTTATAAAGAAAACGTTGAGAATGTTCTTTTGAGTTATTCATTCCAATTTCCAAATGTGTTATACTTGTTAGGTGCTACTGATACATTGATTATGTTATAAACAGAATCTTTATATTAAACAGCGACGTGCATTGTTCTGCATATACAAGTTGTTTAGTTAATGATACCTTTGATGGATCCATAATGCCAGCATCAATCAAATCCTCATAACAGTCTCTTGCAGCGTTGTATCCGTATCTTATATCATCAGAAGACAGGATCTGAAAAATTAAACTATTTTCAGAAGGGCTATTGTATTGAGGAAATCAGATTGGAAACACCATTTATTTATGCAAGAATATGATACTGCAATGTGCAAATACCTTGTCTACAACTACACTTCCATTTACGCCAGCATTTTTGGCTATAAGTTTAATGGGATAGCTCAAAGCTCTTTTGAAAATTTCAGCTCCTATCTGAACTTGTATTTGTATGTATCAGATAACAATCGTCGTGAATAATCAACGTAAACAAATAGTTCAGCAAAACAAAGTTACAAAAGATGAGGTACCTTCTGTTCTTCATTCTCCAGAGTTTCTTTTATACCATCCACCTTCGTAGATAGCCTCAAAAGGCTGCAGCCACCTCCAACCACGACACCTTCTTCAATTGCAGCCTGCAATGAACAAAGAAGCTTTTTCAAGATAACTAGAGAGCTAAATGCTATCAGAACTTCATAAACAAAAGCAACAATCTACCTTTGTTGCATTCAAAGCATCCTCAATTCTCAATTGTTTGTCTTTCATTTCTACTACGGTTTGTGCTCCTACCTGTGAATACATTGATTTAAGTAAATGCATCAACAAGAAAAGTAGTAATAGTTTGAAAAATTGTATAGTATCATTATGCCAAGAACAGTAACATTATGATTACCTGAACAATAGCGATTCCGCCTGATAACCTTGCTATTCTTTCATTCAGTATTTTCTTTTCAAAATTTTCTTCTGTATTCTGCGTAAAATGAAGAAACAATACTTTAATATTGTCAGAAAATAATCACCTTAATAACATCCGGAGGTAAGTTCAAAAGAAATTCCTTGATTAAGATATCAGAGAACACATAAAAGACTTATTAAGGAACAGATATAAGTTCGGTTTGGACTTGTCTACATGGTTAAACTTGTGCAAAATGGAAGGCACATAAAGTGGCTTCACATGTTCAACTGCATTTGATACTCTCTATATTGCAAAATTTCTAACGAGCTAATGTGCATGGTCGAGCATCTATATAATTCTCATGCTTTGTTGCAAATAGCATAACCATAGCTAAAAGTAACATTAAAATGCACCTCAACCAGTCTTTCAATCTGGGAAACCCTCGTCTCAACAGCTTCTCGGGTGCTCCCATCCGTAATAATTAATGTAGAATCCTTAGTTATAACCACCTTAGTCGCATTGCCTAAGACCTCCTTGCCAGCCTTTTCAAGGGTGAGCCCCATGTCATCTCTAATTACCGTGCCTGTTGAAAGCAAAAAAAAAATGAATAGCTCAGCATTCAAATACTCGAATAGTTGTGATCAGCAAATGTAAGAGAAACTAATATATCCAATGTTTCAAATCACACTTCCCACGTAAATGATGTCCTACTCTATCGGTTTTAGCTTAGTAGATTCTTGGTTTAAACTACAATGATATCCGCTATAGCATAAAGAGTCCACATGTTGGCGCCACTAATGAGAAGGTGTCAGAAAACAAGAATGGGAATGAGAACGAGAATCAAGAACGGGAATTGGAATGGGATTCCCCTTCCAAAGCCATTCACATGACCAAAAAGTCTTAATACTAACATGGTGAATTGGAATCTCATTCTTATCCCCATTCTTGATTCCCATTCCTGAACAAAAATTCTAATCCAAACTCTCCTAAATAGAAATGGAACTGGATATATTAGTCTTAATTCACTACCTCCAGTTAAGATGGCGATATCATCTAAGTAATCGCTCTTGCGCTCACCAAATGCAGGAGCCTTAATAGCCGCTGCCCTTATCACACCTTTGAGTTTGTTCGTAATGACCGGAGCCAGAGCTTCCTGCTCAATGCCCTCCGCAACTATCACAATCGGATACTCCTCTTTAACTGCATTGTCCAATATTTTAAACATCTCCTCTGGGTATGTGATTTTTTTGTCAACCAAAAGTAACTGCAACCAAAGAATTTCAGACACTCTCTAGTTACACCATGGGAGAACATGCCAGATGACTATATGCACCATAATCCTACCTTGCAATCGTGGAACTCCACTATCATTTTCCTTCTGTCAGTGACAAAGTAGGGAGACAAATATCCACGGGGAAACTGCATTCCTTCTACAATCTGTAGACTGTTTTCGATGCTTCTTCCCGTTTCAATAGTTACCACACCCCTCTTTCCTACTTGTTGAAGAGCATCCGCGATCATCTTGCCTACTGCATAATCATTCCCAGCACTAACTGCAGCAACATCTACGAGCTCGTGATCCTCAACCTACAAGATATGAATTATCTTGTGGTTAAGCTCATTGAACATCACATAGCTCTTTAACTATCCTTTACCAATAAACTTATTATACTTTTATACTTTTCCACAAACCCCATCTCCGAGAAATGTGAGAAAAAAATACAAACTTGTATACCTCTCTGGACATCAATTTGAGTTCAGAAACAAGGGCCGTTGCAGTCTTATCGATCCCACGAGCAATTTGGACAGGATTCAAGCCAGCTGCAATGACCTGGAAAATGTGTAAAATCAGACTAAGGATGCACTATTGGGAGAGAAGTCTATCAGCAATTTGGGGATCAACGGTGTCTAAATCCATGGACCACCAAGCTCAGAACTTTTATGTTTCGCTTCCTCTAGTGTTACAGCATTGCATTCTTACCTTCACACCCTCAGCAATCAGACCCTGGGCGAGAATTATAGATGTAGTGGAACCGTCACCAGCAAGGTCATTTGTCTTTGCACCGGCTTGCCTTACCAACTTCACTCCAACATTCTCCAAAGGGTCATCCAACTCAATCTATATAATACGATCCGGAGCCAAATTATAAGCAGAGAAACCCATAAATTGAAGGGATGAAAAAAAAGAAGCAAACTTTTACACAGTGGTATTATACCCACAATTATACTTATGATTCAATTACATCACTGATTAAGTCTCAACCAGTACAATTCTGCAGAAATTCTAAAGCAGGAGTAAATTTAAGAGTG
Source organism: Pelargonium nanum (assembly GCA_036897485.1). Classification (NCBI taxonomy): domain Eukaryota; kingdom Viridiplantae; phylum Streptophyta; class Magnoliopsida; order Geraniales; family Geraniaceae; genus Pelargonium; species Pelargonium nanum. Next base: position 5,820 of record JAYMTF010002419.1, on the reverse strand, counting down.
TTGTACAAGAAATTCAAACCTAACCAATAACACCAAAACTCCAATTCCCAAATTAGGAAATAGAACAAAAATGTGAAATGGGTAGATGAGAAAAAACCTGTTTGAGGACAGTTTCACCATCATTAACAATCTTAGGAGGTCCATACTTGTTCTGCAACACCACATTCCTTCCCTTTGGACCCAATGTGACACCAACCAAGTCAGCCACCAAGTTAACCCCTACCTGAACCACCAAACCAAACACAACCCATTGTGGGCTCAGATATATATAAAATGGCAGACCATGCAGTGACTCACTCACCAGGAGTTTCTTGGTAGCTGAACCATCATGGTTGAAGTGAATGTCCTTGGCCACAGCTCTAATTGGGTACAAGAAATGAGGGGAAGAAGAGGTTCTTTTGGGCATTGATGGGTTGATGAAAGAAAGTGCAGAGATGGGGTTGGGATTGCAGGCCATGGAATTGGTAATTGGCTTCATGTTCAATGATTGGGGATATCTGGGTTTTGATAGTTGATAAATGGCTGGGACTTTGGGATAAGAGAAGCTCAAGTTAGTAACAAAAATAAAATCTATTAACTGGTTTTGGCGCTATTCCAAACAGTTACTGTACAGAGGTAGTTGGTAAAAGCAAAATTTCTAAAGAAATAAAAAAAAATTGTACCGCACGTGCTACTCATATGACTAAAACATGTGACAAAGGTAAAGAAAATCCAACCCTAGTTGTTTTAAAATTGGTGAGCATCTACATATTGTTGCCACATAGGCATTTTCATCAAATGGAGTTTTGTGGAATTTTGTGGTGAATTAAAAAAAAATAAATGAAAAAGGCTTTATTAGATAATAGTATTATCTAATAACTATAAATATGTTATTAGCAATATTATTATATATATATTATTATTACTTATATTATTATATATACTGTTATATATATATATATATTAGTAACTAATATAATTATATAACATTATAAGTTTATTACTGTTATTTATATAATAGTATATATATTTATATATATGTACAACAAGTGAACAGCAACTCCAATAGCAAGTGCTATTATCCAGCATGTACCAACTACTCACACTCTTCACAATTACAAATCCACTATCCCATTTAGAATAACTAACTCTCATGTGTGATTTGACCCCACAACCCACTACCATGAGTAACTGTCAAAATTAAATTATTATTAGAGACATGGGTCATTGCTTTCCGTTGGATTTCATTTCAAAAAGCAGCTTCATCTCCTCTTTGATTACCACCAATACATTGATGTCTCCAAACTATTTGTTTCTCTGCTTCTAATTCTCATCTCCTCCATATCTCACATCAACACCTATTTTTTTAATATAATTTTCTCTCCATCTTTCTTGAAAGGTAACATGTGCATACTTAATATTAGATTAATTTCTTATTTCTTCTCTTACATTTTACGTATTACTTTTGGGGTTATTAATGTCTAGGAGGAAAAAACTCAAATAGTTATATGATTATATATTCCAACTTGAAGATGTAGGCAAGCTACTGGGGATTTTCCATGCAAAAAAGTTCTTTTTTTTTTTGTTACATATGATCAAATTTGTAATGTATAACATGTATTATAATATTCAATTTGGTTGTAATCAATTTGTGTGAGGTTTCAATTATTTTTATTTTTTGATATTTTTTGTTAGGTGTGATTTTAGTGAAATGAATATAATTATGAGGTGGTTATAAAATATACCATGTTTTCTCTCCATAATAATTTCTCTAATGATGAAATTGGTTTTGTTATTAACCATTATAATTTTCGCTTCATTGTCTTATGTTTTCCTTTGGTCCTTGAAATTGCTATTATGACTTATGCTATGTTAGTTTTTTTTTTTGTCGTTAGTATACTTATCCGTGCATCGCACGGGTGTTTGCCTAGTTATATTTAGTTTGTAGATTCATGTTTCTCCATGGAATGGATTATCTACTTTATAATGAAGCTTATTTTTTACTATAAAAATAAAATAAAAATTATTTTAATTTTATCATTGATTTTATAAAAATTATGTATTGAAAATAAAATTAAAGAATGAAAATATAGTCCTAAAGAAAAGAATGAAAATATATTATCTTCTACTAATAATAAAATATTCTTTTAACTGGATATCAGTATATCACCGTTTACCTATTTCAAGTGATTATATTTTATTTTGAATTTTTAATGAAGATATATAGAAAAAACAAAATATTAACATTTGTCTTTTAATCACGAAAGGTAATTAAGATGAATCCTACATAATAACTTTTCACAGTGCACACCAACTTTTATGTGACCACTTTAGATGGAGGCACCTCCTATTATTTTGTGGTAATCATGAGAGAAATATCAAAACATGTATTGGTTTTTATACAAGTCACTAGGGGCAAGTGGTCACAGAATAGCCAAGGTGGCTCCGCCCCTGTGAATTTTGTTACATTTTGCAATGAATATTTCTAATCGTTTTTTTTTTTTTCACTTTAGAGTATATCCTGAGCTATATTTTACCAACTCCGTCAGCTAACTTTAATGAAAATTTTCAAAAATGCAAAGTTTAGGATAATTCATTTAAAAAAGAAGCAAGTACAATGTAGTTTAAAGTTACAAAAAATGTGACAGGAATGACAAAATTTGCATTTTCAAAAAATTTCGTTATAGTTAACTGGCGGAATTGGTGGAAAATTGTTCTCGATAGTTAAAGCTACAAAAAAATAAAAAAGATTTAGGTGTATCATTGCAAAAGGTGACAAGTACAAGGTAGTCATCTATAATTTACCCAAAATATATATATAGTTCAAGAACATGTTTAGCTTTTTATTTTTATTTTTTATCAGCAGACGTAACAACCGAGTCTTGAATCTGAGATCTCAAGAGAAGGAAGCGCCTTAAGCCACTTGTCACATTGATGGTTGTTCAAGAACATGTTTAGTATTGGTACCGTACCTGGAGGACCATGTCGTTAAGGTTGATACCAACAACTTCCCATATTGAAAGAGGATCGGTGCTGTTGATACTGCCCATGGTAGTAAGGACCATGCAGCCACTAGGAAGCAGCTCCTGAGCACGACACTTCAAGAAAAAAGTGAAGTCTCTTTGAAATTGCTCAAAGTATGCTTCGAACACAGCAGGAGGGCTTGTCTTTGCAATGCATATGTTTTTCTTGTTTAATGCTTCTCCGTTGTTGCTCACCAACCCCTTTGGAACCTGCATGTTCATTAACCAAAACCTATTAAAAACCATACAAAACAAAACCATACTAATAATAGTAAGTTATATATACCATATATAGTGTTGGTTGGAATATAACATAATTAAAAGTATAAGCAAGAAATTTAAAATATTAAATTAAATTTTAGTTTAATTGGTTTTCTACCATTGGTATTAGAGTAGTATGTGTGACTTGATTAAAGGTTATATACAAGTTCGAATCGTAGCACACCCAAATCAAATTTTTCTATCTATAAATTTTGTCGTAAGTGCACTTGGAGATATATATATATCGGTCCGAATGGAAATGGGTCGATAAATCTATCTTCTCTTATTGGTTCACCAACAAAGTTAAAACAAGAATAGACTACTATCTATTTCTCTTTTGCCCACCACCAAAGTTAAAACAAGAATGAAATATCTATCTCTCTTTAGGCCACCCAAAAAATTAAAACATCATGGATGAGCATATATATTCTCCTCTTTAAATCACTCATCGGTCCACCTGCAAAACTAAACTTTTAGTTGTGTGAGTCGAAAGAACAACCTTAGAGATCCACATAATAGCATAGGAAGAGTGAATAAAGTGAAGAGAATTGGCTGGGAAGAGGGTCCCAAAGAAAGAGCCTGGCATGGCAGAAACAAAACAAGGACCAAACTGTCTCCCCTTCCTCTCTTTAATCCTCTTGTAAAAACTTGGCAGCGACTTGAACACGGTATTGAAATCATTTCCATACAGATCGTTAAGAAAAGCTTGTAATGATGGTGGCGGCCGGTTCAAGCTGTGGCACGTATCAGAAATGATGTCAACAATCTCGGAAACAACCAGAAGAGTGTTGGGTCCAGCTGAGCATCCCAAATCAGCAACTCTCAAACATTCCGGATACTCTTTGCAATAAAATTCCACCAACATCTTTTCTAGTATTGGCTTCACCATAGATATTACTGTCATCTGAATCAAAGTACAAAAATCAACATTAATTTATGAGTAAGCATAAAACAAATAACAAGATATATATAATTGGTATATATAGAGACATGAAAAACACACAGACCTGGTGTTTAGAGCTATTTGCATAGCTAGTCTCGTCGTCTCCACCTTTCATGCGAAAAAAATGTTCCAACTCCATTTCAAGGTAGCTGTTTTCAGAAGCTATTTTTTACTCAATAAATATTTGGTACAACACTAACTCAACATGAACATATATATAGTAAATTTGTGAAGCCACAGTCCAAAATGACTCTGATGCTGGCAAAAACGTGCATATATATATAGATAAATAGTTTATGTTCCCTTCTAGGAAGTTGTTATAAACATATTTAACCATCTGTTCAAACTATACCTACAGAAGTCAATTAATTATTAAAACCTCAAAGCCATGATCTAGTACTTAAAATTATCAACTCATTCACCAGATAAGTTTTATGTTTTCTCGAATTATTTGATGAATAGTAATGGCTACGTAGGAGATGATTAGAGGCACGAACACTCAGAAGGTTGATTTTACTTGATCTCTCAAGGCCTCATTATTGAGTTTTGGTGTTGATATGTTTGCTGATAAAAAAATGACTAGAGCCGACCTCCTGAAAAATCGGCTGAGAACATGGATGAATTAATCGATTAGAAAACTAGACATTTGTTTCAAGTGTGAACTGATCATGACCTACTAATTTATGTTAAACAGAAAGATGAAGTCGTAACTCTTGTTGATTGAATAATTTAGAATGCAAAACGTGAAACCTGGGTGACATTAGCTGAAATGTATAATATTCTTTGGAACCAAATGCATGCCAAGTTCAACAAACTCAAACTTGTTTTATTGAAATGCATAAGTGAAATATATAGAAACTTAAACCTGTTAGTAGTTGTTGCCGGTCTTTTTTAAATCCTTTAACCCCATGAAATTGTTTAATTTTGTGACCTGTCTTGTGCTAGGTTATTGTTATTTATGTTGGAATAAATGAAATTATTTCTTAGAATTAGTAATATAAAATTAATTTTATTTTTTCAAAAATTAAAGTTGAGCTACACAACAGGGGTAGCTCTCCCCTTTAAACCCAAAACTCCACCCCACCCGACGCAATGAGATTTGAACCCACGACCCCCTACGTGAAGATGTGTGTCTTGACCATTGCGCCACCCCCTAGGGGGCATATTTAATTAATTTAGAATTAATAAATTAATTTAGATTTATTAAATTAGTTTGTTTGGTAGTTTTAAAACTGACTGTTGTCTTTTCATCAATCATAAAAGACATGTAGTTGTTGGACTTTATGTATAATAAAAATGTACTAGTGAGAACGTGCGATGCATGGCTTAGTAAAAACTTGAAATAAATATATATTATTAACTTAATTGAAGCTGAGCATGTGTGAAATTTAATTTAAAATTGTTTAAATTGTAAAAAAAAAGTTAGAGTTATAATAATTTGGTTTCAAGAAATATAATTGTAGTTTTAGGATCAACATCACTTATTTTAATTTTATAGTAATAACGTAATTGTTTTTTTAAATATCATCATTTTCATTTGAGATTAACATATAAAAAGTTTCATTCAACTCGTCATTTTTTAAACTCAATATTAAGTCATTTCTAATTGAATTA
>JAYMTF010002418.1:0-18314 GCA_036897485.1 Pelargonium nanum | reverse complement strand
GGGGTTTGAAGAGTAATGGCATGAATTGAAAATTTAATGACAAAATAAGGGTAAAATCGTCGTTTTCATGTCAAACTAACGGAGTTAGTGACGGTGCAACGATTTGAAAGCATAGGGTATGCCAAAGTTCACGAAAAAAGCTTAGGAGTACTAGTTGCAAAACATGTAAAGCACAGGGCGTCCATCAGTAATTACCCTTTCTTTTTACTCAAATCTTCCTCATTCTCCGGGTTCTTTTTACATCTATCAACATGGTTAAGCATGGTACTGATTCCTAGATTGTTAACATCACCAGCATATCTTTTATTACAATGCATGCATACAGAGAAAAATTTTCTTATCAGCATCTAAAGTAGGGAGAGTAAAATGACGCCAAATCCTAGATGTTTCTTCCTACAAGTTTTACTAGAAGTTGCAGTAGAGAGAGGCTTACCAGAAGCAGCAGCAGCAACAACAACATTACCAGGACCAGGATCACCACCATCACTTTCATCACTAGCATCAAATTCATGATGAACCATTTCTAAGTCATCCATTCTAACCTGCACAAACATTTGAATCAAAGCAAAAAATTTAGTTCTTATCAAAAAAACTTATGAAACACTAAAGAAACAGAAACAGTAATGCTAGAAAGCCTAAATCTAAAATGCAACAACATAAACCAAAATTACAAGCATGCAACAACAAAAACCCCAAATATATTCAGTAAACCCTAGATCTAAGCATGCTTATACAGAAACCCAAATTTTATAAACCATAAAATCCTAGATCTAAGCATGCAACAGAAATACAATATCAAAGCTAATAGAAACAAAAACATTAAATCTAAAGCATTCATATACAGATTATAGCATGAATCAAAAAGCCCCAAATCTAAAGCATGCATCAACACCAACAGTCTTACCAGAAATAGAAACCCTAAATCTATAAACCAGAAAAACCTAGATCTACGCATGCAACAACAAATATACAAAATAGAAGCTTATACAAACAAAAACCCTAAATCTATAAACCAGAAAAGTCTAGATCTACGCATGCAACAACAAATATACAAAATACAAGCTTACACAAACAGAAACCCTAAATCTAACATGCAAATCTAAAGAAAATATAAAGAAGAGAAGGGAAGAAACACTTACAGTTGTGGTTGGAGTGTTAGAGACCGAGCACAAAGAGATGAACTCCTCAAAATCTGTTCTTAACTCAGAGAACACTAAAGTTAACAGGTTAAACAACATAAGACAAGATTGAAGATAATGAAGTGACAGTGTGAGACACAACTAGATGAGTGATGAGAGTGAGTGTGCTATACTTTCAACTGAGGGAAAACGAAGATTAACAGAGGAACTCGAAGAGTTCGAGTCTGTTACAGAGAGTGAAGCCACGGAAGATGAACACAACGAGAGAAAAAGATGAACAGAAACCCATAATACTGAAAAATAGAAGAACAGAGAGATGAGAAAGTGAACGGTGAAGAACAGTAGGATTTTCAAAATTCAAATTTTGAAATCACTACAGATGGAGAGAGAACAATAAAGACACAGAGGGAGAAAAATCGAATCAGATTCGATCTGAAAGATTAATCGAAGGCTTTGATTCGATTCCAAGAATCATAATCAAATCGAAACCTTAGATCAGATGGACAAAGAGAGAGACAGAGAGAGGGTTGAATCAAATGGATGAGATGAACCCGTAAATTCCCAGCATTACTTGTGAAGATCTTTTTGTTGAGAAACTTCTTAGTTTTAGGGTTTTAGGGAATGGGATTAGAGTTGAGAGAAACGAAAGAAAGATAGAAACGAGAGAGAGAAAGAGAAGGTTCTAGAAATGGAGAGCAAAAAAAATGAGAGTTAGGGTTTCAAAATTTTGGTAGAGAATATTTATGGTAGGGTACTAGGGTTTGTATCATATAGATGCTTAGAGGGCGGGCGGGTTATAGAGCGGGTAGGGTTAGAGAAACCGGTAGCCACCCGTTAACTTAACCGTATCTCTTTTAGAGACTGTTAGTGTTAACGGCTTAGCGGAGGCGGGTGTATAACGGGCGGGTAGCGGTTGCGGTTAGCGATTTGGTGGTTTGCGGATTTTTTTGAACACCCCTAATGTAATATGTAACTACAACTTGAACTGATTCAAAAACATATATATTTACAATATAGTTTAGGGCTCAGTCAATAGGTTAGGGATGTTTTTTTTTATCATTAGGTTTGGATCAAGTTAAGCCTAAAGGCTATACTTGATTCTTTCTTAATGGTTTTTTCATCCATTAGGTTACTTTGATTGGGCTCTAACTATAATTTAGTAAGTGCATTGTTTGTTTTTGAGTTTTTGTAGCTTTTTTTATATTGTAAGGCCCAGGCCCAATAACTCTTAGCGAATCACTGTTTACCCGCCAAACCCCGTTAAATTAATTCCTTAATGGGCGGCTGTCGGGTGCCAATTTCCCAAACCGCCTAGCGCATGACGGATTGGAGTATTGGACTAACGGGCGGGCAACCCGCCCGTGAACACCCCTACCCTTAGAGGACAAGAAAAGAAACCGCTTGATTAGTATAGCAGCAAATTCGCAAAAAAAATTGAAAGTACGAGATTTAATGTTATTGTTCAAGAAATAATCCGGAAGTTCAACTATTACACAATCTAAGCAGACCAGAATAGTTAAAGAGATACAATGAGGATTAAAACAGACATGTAATTTGTGTTGCTAGCTTGAACTTTTGACATCTTCACTGATGTACTTTGTACGTTATTGCACAAATTTCTCAATTAAGTATGTATTTTGACCTTGTCAACATGTTATATGCCTCAATAGGTTGCTAACGTAACAAAGTAGAAATACCGACAAGAAATTTGTACAGAGAACAGCATAAAACAAATTGATGGGCTAATGAAACAAGGCAACTTTTATCACTGACATTGGATTACATTCAGTATTCTACAGCTCATTAAAGACCAACATATCATCAAAACATGCTACAAAACACATTTAAGACCTGGTTTCCTAAAATGCTCTGTACTTGCTCAAACTCGGATAGTTAAATTACTTGCAGATGCAAAGTGAAGAACAGAAACCATACAAAAACAGAACACTTACTTGATCTAACAGTCGCTTGAACCTCCTCAAGTACTCTAGAATAAGAAACAGCGGAAGCCAAACCAAATACTTACATCCTTGCTTTCAGAGAGCCAAGGGACTATCTTTTTATGCTCCAGATCAATTCACCTCCATTTCCCATTTCTCCACCTACTCAACCACATAAGCTTGCCTCATGATATATAAACGTTGAATCTTCTAAACTTCTACACCTTCAAAATCATATACCACTTCTCATAATCAGCACTCATCATGGGCAGCAGACAACAAACCAATTTCATCCTCAACATTCTTCCATTTATTCAGAAAATCAGGAGGTGCATTCTTTTTTACGATCTCGTTCAATTCTTTAGCTACCTCTATTTTCTCTTTCTCGACCAACACTTCCGCCAGGCCCATGACAGTGTCAAAATCAAGAATGCTGTGCACCTTAACACTCTCCTTACAAATCTCAAACCCCTTCACACAATCCCCTTTCCAAGACAAATAATATATCAAAGTCCGAAAAGTCCCTGCATTTGGTTGACACCCATTCTTCCTCAACCCCTCATAAACCTCCACTGCCTCCTCCATCATCCCACTAACACAATAACAAGCAATCAAGAAGTTATAGCTAGTTATATCCGGTTTCAGTCCAACATTTCTCATCTCATCAATCAGTGCCTTCACATTCTCGGCTTCGCCGCTGTGATCATACATAATCCTAGTATTGTATGCAGCAACATCCAATACACAACCATCACTCACAACTTTATCCCACAACAGCTCAGCCTGCTCTCTCATGCCATTCCTGTGCAGTGCATTGAAAATGGTAGTGAAAGTGACAACATTTACCTCAATGCCCTTCTTCTCCATCTCGCTCAAGACCCCTAGCGCCTCCTCCATCGAACTCTTTTTACAATAAGCTTTGACCAATATACCGTACGAGAATTTGTCGGGAGAAATTCCATATTTCTGCGGAATTTCACGGAACAAAATCGAAACTTGATCGAACATCCGCGACTTACAATATGCGGATAGCAAGGCGTTGAAGGAAATCGCGGATCTGGGGGTGCCCAGATCGTCCATTTGATGGTAAGTTCTCAGTGCGAGGTCGAGCATACCGGCCCGGCCGTAGGATCGTATGAGACTGGAGATGTACGGTTCTCGTGTGATTCTTGGGTCGTTTCTATGAGACTCAAAGAGCGTTTCTGTGTCGGAGACATGGTCGGAGTTGTGAAGGATACGCCGGGAGGAGGCGATCGGAGAAGCCGTACCGGTGGAGGTAGTACAGAGGCGGCGGAAATGACGGAGGGTATGGGACCGACTCATTTTGGGTGGGTTAGGCCGCGAGGTTAAAAATCCAAGCGGGTTAAATTCTTCCCGGCCATGGAATTCTATGGATTATATAATTGTATTTTAAAAAGTAAATTACACATCACTCGTATGAATAATCCACTAAAAACCTAATTGTCTCTTAAGCTTTTTTTTTCTTGACAGATAATCCCATGAATTTGTCAAAACATTGTTTCATCAGTTAAATCTAATTGAAACATGTTCTCTCTCATCACATGCATTGTACTGGTATCTGATTATATTTTAAATACCACTTTTACCCTTTGAATATGTAAATAGTATTGCATTTGAATGTTTGAATTTTCCGACGTAGTTATGAAGTTCCAAGCAATGGTTATGAAGTTCCTACATGTTATGAATTTTCTGGCATGGTTATGCATTTCTGGCAATTAAAATTAATCTGAAACTAAATAACTAAATCCTAATCCCCAATCAAAATCGAAAATTAAAAAATAAAAATTCAATACAAAATTAAGAAATCCAATCCAACCGTTAAATTTGCTAAAGTAGTGTTGACGTGTCATTTAAAAATAATTAAAAATTCATTTTATTACATGTGTGGCGTTCACGTGAAATTTAAAATTTATTTATTAAATGAAGACATATACACGTGGCACTTCTTTATTAATTATATTTAAAATGAAACAGAAATGACATGTGTCAAAATTTGATTTATTATTATTTTATTACTTGTTTGTACTAACCTGCCCTTCAAACTTTACACATTTTATACTTGTAGCATCTTTTTCCTTTTCTTAATTCATTTTTGTTGATGATTCACTGACACCATTCTCAACTTTGTCATAATTTTTTCTTTTTAATCAGCACAACTCTTTCGTATTGAGCTTCACATCTAACTAGCACTCTGGCCTCAAAACATCCAGCAACCTAGATAGAGCATGAGCTCTCAATTCGCAAACCGACCAACTAATACAAATTATACACTACTTGACCGACTTGAAGTAGCAAAAATATTAGCAATGACCAAGCAAAGTCACTGAAAGTCTCTCCTTCAGCTTGTAAAGCCTCAACTACCATTAGAAATCTAACTTCACACTAACCACTTACCACACCCTCTTCTCTACTAATTCCAACGCCTCCTTAACCGCTAGCGCCTCCACCACCCTTGGCTAGCAGCTCCGATTGCTTCTCCACACTTTGGCCGAGTAATCCCTAACCACCCATCCAACCCCACTCTTGTTTTTTAATTGGAAAAGCCCCTCATCTACATTTAGCTTGATCCGACCCTTAGGCGGCCTCGTCCAAGCCCCACTCCCCGGCAGAGACTGCCTCATTCAACCAGCCCTACGACCATGCTCCTTCTCAACCACAACCTAATGCAAGAACCGTCCAACTCTGTTATCTAGCAAGAAGTTGGTCGGTTACTTTCGATTCTTGGGTTGTTCTCTTTTTTGTGTCCGGTTAGGTAGGTGGCCGGAGTTGAAGCTGGTCGAACTGTTTTCAAGGTCGATTGTGAGGCTATCTTGAAAATTTCGATTGGTGGATCTTTGGGTTGTCGCTAACCGTCCAACTCTAGAACTTGAAGATCTTGAAAAATGGGCACCTCATCGTATGATCCAATTGTACATGTTTGATACAGCTCCTCCGAAGGAGAGCCTACGATTCCCAAATACTTCTAATTTTAACCTCATTTTTTAGATAACCTAATTGTCAATAGTGAAGGAAGAGTAAGTTAAAGAGAGTAATTTCACTTTGCCAATTTGCATCAAAAAGTTATTAACTTTTATTTTTAACCTCAGTTTAATTATATTACTTAATTATTAATAATGAGATGACACATTAATGTGGACTATATAATTTTATTTATTTATAATGTCAACTCAACGACATCCACAGACTAATAAATGTTAATGACAGGATCATTCTATTATCGCCTTTAAATAGTTAATAGATCGTTTTGACATATAGTGTAGCACCAGAAGCATATAGAAAACAAAACCAACCATGAAATTTAGGAATTTTATGAAATAATGGAGCTTTTATCTACCTGCCACCAACTGAACTCAAACAAATTAAATACTAGTGCAATTTCATAAAATAGTACTCCGTAAAAAAAAAGACATAATCTCTGCAAAAACTATATCATTTTGTAAGATTCAAAGTAAATTCCAGTCATTTTCAGTTCTAAAAGGAAACGAAATTGAAACGGGGCGAATGGGGAGAGAGATGAACCCAAATGCATGACTCAATATTGATCAATATAGTAAACCTAAATACACGAGAATCAATATCATTATACATGCCTGGGTGAAATGAGTACCTCTAAAACTCTCTACTATGTGAAAAAATTCTCCAGATATCCAAAGTCTGTATCTATGTAATTCGATATCTTTGTATAGTTACTTGTCTCCACACTCACCTTGAATTTCCATTACCACTTTTTAAGGACCATGCGGAGCCACTGGATTCACAAAGATCATTCATCACCTGCAAAACAACTCAAGCTCTCACTAAATTGAACAATGGAAAGATTCCGTATCTCACATATATCAGGCTACACTTGTTTTTCAAAGGTAAACACAGTCATACTACAGCAGTTGAATAGGGTTTAATCCAACTTTAATTGAAACCTCAATTATTGAGGCGAGGCGCTTTGATTGAGGCCCTTGAGCATGTGCCTCAATATACATATTCATCTGCCCATCTTCAGTTAAAGTCTCATCATCTTGGTCTATTAAATTGAGACTTCAACAAAATGTCCGACTGATTTGGTATACATCAAGTTCACTTGAACATTGAAAAGGATAGTTGACTCTATTGGATGGATGGAAGAAGATGATTTGGATCCAAAAAATGAGAATGTGTTTGGTAATGACTCTTTGAATTGGGGTGAAGTTGATTGAGCTGCAGGGGTTGAAGAATCTCTTTGTAAATAAATACTAATTATACTACTATGTCAATTAGGTCGCCAGCCAGCCGGGTCATCAATGAATAGCTTCAAAAAGTTGAAAAGAAAAAAGTAGTATGATTAGGCCTAAGCCGGTTTTGCCCAGGTTTGATTGCTATCTCAGCCTGAATTGCCCAAGAACCATACTAGTCTACTAGCTGGTCCGGTCGGCTTTTAAATCACTGCATGAACTATACATTTCTGCATATTTTAACTGGTTAACAGCTGCTGATAGTAATAGTTTAAGGTGTCCAACTTTTACCCTTGTGTACCCCAGCTTAACAATTCAGTCCCATAGTGAGTTGTATTCAACATGCTAATTAAGACTTGTTACTTGCTTGAGAAAAACTTCGGATAAAAGTAATTTAACTAGGCATTCACAAAAAACCAAGACGAATATTGAATAATACGTTGCAATAAAGAAGATTCACATTCACCTAGCAAATCAAAAATCTCATTCAAGTAAGATAAAAGATAACTTGAGAAGCTGTGAATGAGAAAACATAGCTGACCTTAGTATATTCATTATTGGTAATTTCCCGGTTAAGTTTCTTTCTGGCACCTTCTACAACATCAGCCTTCCTAAGCTTCTCATCTGGTTTTCTGCCACGATACAGATCAATAACAACTGCCCTGCACGAGAGAAGATAAAGATCATGAATAATCACAAAGCAGTTTATTCAAGGTCATCGGGTACATGAACATTTTATTGCGACTAACTTAATGTACCCCTGAAATTTTATCACAAAAACTCATGTTTTATGCATTTCCTTAATCAAAAGTTCAAGAACGAAGTGCAATTCACCTTAATGGATCATGTTCTGGATGCTCTGGGCAACTCTTCAAAACATAACGACCATGTATATTAACAGCAATTTGACTTATAACTTCCTGGAATTCCTCTGGAGGAGCATCAGCAGCATATGCTGCATCAACAGCCATTTTGGCATCCGCTTTTGGCAGAGCAGACTTGGAAACTGCCATATCCCGCAAACCTTGGCAAATCAGTGCATAGCTGCCAAGGAAATAGAGAAGCATTCTAGATATAAGGTGGTGGAAACACAATTAGGAAGAAAGTAGTACCAGTTGAATGAAGATAATGGTTGATTGTACAAAAGTGTGCACTGCACTATAAATTGGAATGAGTTGGGTGAAAATTAATTACTCGTGGTTGTGTCTTGATAATGGTGTTGTTCAAGGTGCACGTGAGATAAACATGCAAGGACTTGACACTTCTCATAGATGTCTAGGGATATTTACCATAAAATTGAGATACGAACACCATTCCAGCCTGAACAGTGTAGATAGTATATAGCTATATCATAAACAAGAAATCATCCAGCATCCTACTGCAAGGGATTGAGAACAAAGACCAGGACAGACAAATGAGGAACCAATCCTTTAAAAACCTTTGCAAGACAGTCAACATACTCTTGCCGTCACAACAGATTAGGTTCCAGTTTGGTGAAGTATAGAAACTCATATTTCATAAAAACTACTTGATCATTGAAAAATGGATCTTAGTTTTGAACTATATTTCCACTGTAGTTACAATTTGCAAAAGCCACTGATACTAGCACTCCCCTACACTCTTGTTCAGAGGCTAACACCTCTCCCCTCAACCAAAGAGAGTCACAAGGCCTCTATTGGAGACTAAGATCGATTATTAGGGTTTCTCATATTTGAAAAACATGAAAAGAGAAAGGGTATACATTATTGCCAAAAATGTCAAGGCCATTGGATTGCCGACCTGGTAACAAGACACACATGCCATCTTAGAAAAGCAACAATTGTACCTACAGATGACCCATCGGGAAATTTAAAATCCTATTGACTAATTTAGAATACACCAGCATGCCTTATTCTATATTTAGTTGCATAGATAATACAAATAATACACCAGATTTTACACATCCCACAAAACTGCATTATCTGTTCACTGGTTTATTCCACTGACATATAGCAGTACAAGTCAAAAGAAGGGTTAATGAATAAGGAACAAAAGCTGCGGTTACCATACCTGCAAACCTTGTGGGTTTGAAAAAGTTTCTGCAAAGCCTTCGGAAGAGCTTCTCGAGTTTCAGCAGACATGGTCTTCTTCCCTGTGGGTACTTCACTAACACCTTTTTTCACAATTTTATCCAAATTCGTCAATAATCCAGGCTTACTAGCCACGCTAGACACTGCAGGAGCATTCTTCACCCCAGGCATACTTCTTCCACCAGGCTTTCGTTTAATCCTATTCATATGGTTATTTATACGCATTTCTATACCGTCAAAAATTGTTTGTTGCTTCTTAACAATATCTGGATATAGTTTAATGAATGACTCATCTGGAGGCTTCTTGAACTTTATATCTTTGAATATATCCCTTTCAACACCAAAATCTTTCAGGAAGGTTCCATACGGCCTCTGCACATCATTCAATTTCACTGATAAACTCTTGTTAAATAATATAAGGGCATAATCTCTGGCCAAACACTTCGAAGCGTCGTCGGGGTGAAGAAGTGCAGTTTTAGCAGTCCAGAATCCATGTATCAATACAGCATGCTGCTGAAGAACTCCTAGAAGATCCTCAACAGAGTGATCAGGAGCAAAGTGTTTCAGAGCATTGAACTTGTGGAGTACATCTCCCTGTATAGAATTGGCATGGCATCAAGCATGGAGTTAAAAATGGAATTAGCTGCTTAAGTAAATAGTAATCCTACTGTCAGCAAGATATAACTGCCACCAACTTAAATGTGCACATTTTGTCCCAAGGATCAGACAATATAGGTTTGTACAACCAAAGCCTAAAACATTCAGTTGACGACCAAGTGGAGTAACAAAGTATGATGCTACCAGGAGAAAAGGTGGGAACCTAGAGTTTCCAGAGTTACAATTGAGATGGCAGTATAATTTCACTTATGATTGGAAAGTAAAAAGCAAATCAAAGAAGCTACAGTGGGACTTTTTTTTGTTTGTTTTTAACCATAGCTTCAAAATCACACTGATTTTATATCACAAGCATTATTCAAACCAATATTCTAATATGAAGTGATGGATATAACATAGAATTTCACATTAACTAACACTATGACAAACAGAAATACTTATCATAATAATTATATCCATGTCCCACTAAACCAGCATATGTAGCTAATAGAGAATTCTGGATTAAGTAGATAGAGAAAATCATGTATCATTGTATGAGCAGTGACTGACTTGGTGAGAAATGAAAAACTCATCCTAGCTTATACATGCAACTCCTAACTGCATTATATTTTCACAACAAAATTCATATTTGCAATCTTAGGTAAGTGGCAACAAACCTCACAAAGCAACTTCTTAATGCGTTCTTCCAGCGGCAGTGACAGCAAATATCTGGACATAATTTACATCTCAAATCAATAACACAAACAGGATGAATAAGGATCTGCAATTTTCCATTCGCAATGAAAGCAACGAACGTATCAAACAAAATGGGAAAAAATGGTCAAGAATTAGCTGTATCAAAATTACAAAAATAATGTATAGAATGCATACACAATGAATGAACTTCAGTGGTAGAATGCATTGCATCAATCATGTAATTATAGTTGATAGTAACAACAAGGTCATAGCTCCAAACTCTTCAACTCTATCAAGGCCCAAGATGAAGTTCAAGCATTCAAAATTTCACATGAGAATTATAAATTTACTGTTCCGGCAACAGACCCCACAATGGAGATATAGACATTAGCATGGTTGTTAAATCGCAATTAAATTGGGAATCGGATTAAAAATTTAAGAAATGGAATCGGAAGTCAAATCGAACATTCAGGCACAATCATACAAAACTATTAAAAGTTTTACTCCTTCCGTCCCAAAATAATTGTCCACTTTCAGTTTTTGTGAAGATTAAGGATAAGTTGGTTAGAATTAGGCTTTTCTCCCTTATATACCCATGTGCTCATGTTGTAACAAACTCAAAAGGTTCTAACAAACTTATCTTAAGGATGTTATTGGTAATTCATGCATAACAAACTAACCAAAACAGATAGTGGACACTTATTTTGGGACATTTTCTTTATAGAGAAAGTGGGCAATTATTTTAGGACGGATGGAGTGGAGTATATGTTATATATCAATTACTATCAAATAAACTAAAAGTAAACTAAAACAAACTTAACAAGTCAGAAATAATAATTATGATTTTTTCTCAATACGGGGTCAAGACAAGATTTGACCTAATATTCTACGACCGATCACATGTGACCCAGCATATGTGAATCGGAATAACCGAATTGAGAATTGGGAGAAATCGGCCAAATCGGGTGATTCTCTCCCAATTCTAGTACATGGGAGATTCAGTGGTGATTTTGAATTGTTTAGGAGGTGAATCGACTCAAATCGGCTTAATCGAATAGGGAATAGGAGATTTTAAAAACCTAGACATCAGGAAATGAGGGGAAAGGAAAACAAGTATTTTTAACAGCAAAATTTAGTTTATCCCCTGGATTCTCATAATAGGGTAAAATAATATTGGGCTTTCAACTATCAGTTTAATCTTTTAGTTGAGAAGATCCTTTACATAGTATCAGAGTATTGGTGACTAAAGATCCCGAGTTCGAGTATTGCCGTCACCCATATTAAATTCCAGCACATGGCAGGAAGTGGACTTGTACATATGCCACATGCAAAGCGAAAATGGGCTTGGACGTGAAGGGCATGTTAGAATATAAAATTAATATTGGGCGTTCAACTATAAGGTTAAGCTTTTAGTTGAGATGTTTCTTTGCAATGAAGAATCATTGTCTATTAACTATACAAACAACACAATTAGGAGCATAAAATTGCCTGAAAAGGCTTTGGAAAGCCCCATACTGTCATAACAGAAGATTAGTTCTTCTTTCCAGAAGTAATTGATCCCCAAACATCATTCTATTCATTAGATGTGAACTAAAAAGTAAAAACTAAGGAAATAGATTGATTTAATTTTTACTATTATTTAATTCAGACATATTTGTCATGTTGTTCTATTGTGTTAAAGAAGTGTAATAAAATGGTTTCCTTGTCCTACTACACAGGATAAATTAGAGATACAGTGCTCAGTGAATATTAAAGGGGATATCAATGTGCTCAGCATTTCTGATCAAGACACAATACATTAAAACCAAAGTATGAAATATGAATAACAAGAACCAAGTTTTCTGCTACTCAATCCACAGGTCAAATCATAACACGACCTGGACAAAGGATGTTTCAAACCCAATTGCTACAGCTTAGTTAAATGTACAGAAAAAGTAAAAAAGAAAGGGAATTTATAACGCAAGTTTTTGCACTTAATCTCTGTAACATTTTATAAATATTGATCAAATAGAAATGCAACTGATGTTTGGGGGAAACTATAAATCTATAATAACAACACTTCAAGTAAGGCATGAACACACAAACAAATATAGCATGCGTGCATATACGAATATATGTCGGTCTACTAACCAAGCATGGTAATATGAATCAAAAGGAACAAAATGAGTAAGTAACTATACCTTTTAGTAGGACCTTTAGGTTTATTGTTGTTGTTGCCGGGACATAAGGAGTTCACGTAGTCATACCTTCAATTGACAATACAAATCTAAACAATATTAGTAATAAGATATTTAAAACAAAGAAAACATTAGCTACAGTCCATATTTTGCTAAATTAGTTAGACAAGAAATAATATCCAAAACCAGTAACTAATATCCGTACGGGCTCATCGTAAATTGTATAGGAGAACTTTCTTGTGCCACCATGCTCTTTAGGTACCCAGCAGATAAGTCACTATCCAAGCCATGGTACTTCAGCGGAACCCAACTCTGGAAATTTTTTGAGAAAAATGGAAATTAAAAATATAATTACAAAAGGAACCCAACTATGGAAAAAAATTCTTCTTTTTTTTTTTGCATCTAAATGAAGCATTTAATCAAAGAAAAAAAAGAAGAGGAAACTAGGAAATAGTAGATAAGAAATAGGGAAAATATTCCATAATAACATGCTATCATAAACAAAAAGAAAACAAACAGTACAATGGCATAAGGATTTCAGCAGAGACAAATTTTCTCAAAGTAATTCATACACATGTAGTAGCAAAAATAAAAGGCGTCAATGCTTACAAATGGAGAGGAGTAAGAGAGTTCCAGTAGAACACACAGACACTACAAGTACAACTATAGAAATATCAAGCTCAAAAGCTATTCACCACCATAAAATTACTATGGGCTAATTGTCAAAGCCAAACATGAAACGAATTATTTCAGTCACGAGCAAAAGGGAAAAAAGCAGAAATACAAAAAAAAAAAAGTAATATGTACAAAGTACAAACTAAAGAACTGCACATCACAAGGTATTTTATCACACCTCTTCATCCTCTGTTTTCCCATCAGTCGATGACTCCATGGGCTTACTCTGAACCTACAAAAAGAATGAATAACGTAAGTATTATGGAGTAGATTCGAGTGAAGAAAGTATAATAAAAACCCAGAAACTGGAATTGACTTAAAAGCATTGGAAGAGCAAAGATTAATAAAATACAGCTAGAGCATGATGAAAATGTATTATAGATTTCGTACTTGCTGCTGAATATTAATTTATACTAAATACAAACTATATAAACTGCATCTAACTGTTGGGAAGGGAATAAGCATCCAATTGATGATGACTCAAAAAAGATTGTCAGGGTACTTTTTGAATCTAAACCTTCATGAATTTAAAGTGTGCCTAAAATGAATAATACAGGTCCATATGTACGAACACACTTTTGGCTGAGG
The DNA here is from genome assembly GCA_036897485.1 of Pelargonium nanum. Lineage (NCBI taxonomy): Eukaryota > Viridiplantae > Streptophyta > Magnoliopsida > Geraniales > Geraniaceae > Pelargonium > Pelargonium nanum. The sequence goes on along the minus strand of JAYMTF010002418.1, from coordinate 4,210 downwards.
GCTGGTTCCATTACACATTATAGAAGGGGAAAGAGATACCTGATTCTTTGATGGACCAACAGATCCTCCTTTAGGTTCTTCAGAATCAACTGCAACATTGCTCTTCGTTTTCGACTTAATGTGGTTCATAGAAGGTCGAAGTTGGACAACTGCATGAACAGGATTCAGGTATAACTGCAGGAAGAAAAAGAAGAAAGCTCTCTCTTACAATACATAGATTTACAAACAAACCAAAATTTCTAAAACACACTCTGGAGGTGAGTCTGCCATTATGAGATCTCTGGCTACACGTGAGGCACTCAATAACTAGTTTTTTTTTTTTCTGATAGGTGCAACAACTCAGATCCCACACGGACTTGCTGCATAGTTTTGTCTCCAATCACCATATACACCAAACTACTAGTCTACTAAGTGCTTTCAACATATTACTAATTAAGCTCAATATGGTAACATATACCACACGTATGTCCCTCGGGAAAATGGGGTTTACAAGGGGTGTACAAGGTGAATCAAAATCCAGTGTATGTGACATAAATCAAAGAATTTACTTGCTCAAGGTCAAACAATACATTTGCTCTTTGCACAAATAACAAAATTCACATGTTCAACATACTACAGCTCAAATTAAATAATAAAGCTATCTTTCTGGTTATAACATAGTTGAATAAATAATAGCCAAACACAGTAAGGTTTGCTTGCACACATGATGTGCAAGTGGACTAATGATATAAGTATGTGCAGAGAGATATCAAGCACAAAATCAAGTTTAACAATACAGTCCATCAAGCTAAAAAGTGTCTCAAATTGTTAAAGAGCACCACCACTTGAAGGAACATTTGGTTAAAGGATCCAGGCTTGGGGACCCAAGTTAAATAGCCTTCATCCTGTGCCCCAAGGCAAAAGGTTAAATTCAACAACAAGCATAGTGCTACAGAAAATATTGACCATGACAAGCAGCAAGATAATAATGAAATTGAATCGTAAGTATAAACATATGAATTTCAAACTTCATCCGGTATAATGTGTGCTTATTTGAACATGGAGAGGGTAAAGGCATCCCTACGCAATATATACATACCTTATCATCGTTAAGAACTCCAACAGCATAGCCAGATGTGTGAATTGGAGTCCATCGAGTCAACAAAGTCTAAAACAAACCAAGGAAGATGATATCACATTACAACATATAGCACTTTTGGCACACGAAACAAGTAAGTTTGAACAGGAGACCAGACCTCAAAGATGCAAATTTTCCACTAATTTACATATCATAAGAGAATAACAACCAAATAAAACAATTAAACAGATCAAACAAGTAACCGCCACCAGAAGCATCAAAATTAACAATAAAACAAATAAGGATAGCCAAGAATATCTTGTTTCACAGGTAAAATGGCATGATAGTGGAAAAATCTATTTTCATGAATGAATTGAATACCTTCTAGAAAATTGGAGACTAACCTGCTTTTTAATCAGATATTGGGCCTCTCCGGCATAATTCTTGCTATCAGTGTCGATGGACAAATCAACTTCCACTTCTGTACTTTTTGGTTTCACCCTAACCTGGCATCAGTTCAAGGCAACTTTTCATCTAAAAGAAGAACATTACAAGGAAAAAAAAAATCAAAGAACAAAATGCACCTCTTTGCACTTCTCGTCCATGTCGTAAGGACGCCAGGTCGGTCTCAGAGGATATTGCAGCACATAAAGCTGAAATTCAAACTCAAACTCAAACTCAAAACAAAAATCAAACAGAAGAAAAATCAATACACAGATAGAGTGAGAGAGATACCTGAGTATCGGCCCCAACTGAAGGAGTGAAGAAGACGTCGATTTCGCGAACAACCACATCCTCTTCTTCCTCGACGGCTTCAGCCATAGGCACGTCATTGTCCTGAACTGGTTCTGGCACGTCTGCTGCTTCAGCGTCCACCTCCATTTTCATCGCAGACTCGCTCTCGTTCAAGATTGACGGCTCGGCCTTGGGCGTCGTCAACTTCACGGGCGGCGTGGCTGCTGGTTTGGAATCTGGTTCCGACTTAGGCTTAGGGTTTAGCTTGGCGTTTTTGGGCGCGAACTTGGTAGGTCGAGAGGGTGCTGGTGCTTGGATTGGTAAATCAAGGTCGTCGAAATCCAGGTCGTCCATGATTGATCTGTGCGCTGCTACGGTTGGGCTGATTGAGCAGAGACTCGACGGTGTCCGTGTTCGTGTTCCGGAATTATATATGGTGGACTGAGCAGTAGCAACTTATGACTATTCTGCAGTTCTGCTTGTGAAAAACTGAAGGGTGTATTTTAGATTGGTTTACTTCAAATAGGCGTCTTTAGGGTTTTTCCTTTGGTATAATGTATGTGTTTATTTTGTTACACTAATTATCATTTACTAGCAAACAAAATTTTGGGATAACTTCTTAAAACTACCTTATATTTAATATTTTTTTGCAACGAACTACCTTTAACATTTTTTGTAACTTTTGACTGTCCTACACTTCAAAATTTTGATTCCATTCATCCTCCGTCCTTTCAATAGCGAAATGACTTAACTACCCTTTGTCCATTTTAACTATTGATTACCCTATACTTTCATATTTGTGTCAAATATTAAAATTTATGTTAGATTTGTGTTGGTTGAACAAATTTTGGATTTGTGTTGGATTTATTAGTCAAATGTTAGGTTTTGTGTTGGTCGAACAAATTTTGGGTTCGAGTTGGATTTGTGTTGGTTTTTTGTTGAATTTTTGTTGAGTTTGTGTTGAATTTGTATTGAATTTGTGTTGGGTTTGTGTTGGATTTGTGTAGAATTGTGTTAGATTTGTGTTGGTTGAACAGAAAATAAGTGAATTTTCAGACGAAACTTTGAAGTTTCCGGCAAAACTTTGAATTTTCCGGCAAACATTCATGAACTTGTTCTTGACCAATGAAGAATAAGGGTAAAATTTCAAATTTTTTTGAAGTCATGTACACAACACATGATGAAAGATGGTATTCTTCCGTCAATTTCCATCAATTTGGATAGACGAAATCAAAATTTAGAAGTTCAAGGAAGTTAAAAGTTACAAAAAAAAAATGTTAAGGGTAGTCCGCTACAAAAGGTGTCAAATACATGGTAGTTTTCCGTAATTATCTCAAAAAATTGTGTTGCACTAGACGTAAGAATCTAGTATGTAGCACCGACACGCTGAACATGGAGTGAATAGGTGTCGGGCTCGCGAATCGGACATTATTCGCTCCTGATGCGTTCTAATATGTTCGTGACATGCGAATCAGAAATAATAAATAAATAAGAATCGTTTCCTTCACGTAAGGGCACACGAACCGGTCCTATTTTTTAAAAAAAATATTAATTTTTTCGCTAAAAATTTACAAACCTTAATGCAGCTTGACTAGATTTATTACCAATAGCATACAATCTCAAACTCTTATTTCGTCTCTTATTCTATCTCTTCCAACTATTGTTTCATTTCTTCTCGTGTTTTTCGTTTGTAGTTGTCTTTATTCTTCGTAGCATCAAATCCTCTCATCACTTTGATCTTAGAGAGAGTTAGTGCTTGTTTAGCATAACTTTTTTTGGAGATGGAAATAGTTGGCGATGGTATTTCAAAAGTCAGTTATGCTTAGTAAAATGACGACTTGAAATAGTTGGAATTTGTGCTTCATTCAAAATCAAATATATACGTGTTAAAGTTGATGAGGTTGCACTAGAAGCTGCCACCTCATCAAATCTTACAATTTGGAGCATTCTCATTGCTTATAGCTCAAATGCCCTTTGATTTTTCTTCGGTTACAAAAAGTCATCTATTAGCTAATAGCAAGAAGATGCACTTATTCACCCCATCATATCTTCATTTTTCCGAAGTGGGACTTTACACAACCTTTTATACTAACTTCTCTCTTTGATTTTCTTTGAAGTTTTCAACGTAGAACAAAATCATATTACTTCACAATTTAAAACTTTTTTATTTTTATTTTTTCCTTCAATTATTATGATTAATTACTTTCCTAATTCATATGAATTTTATGTAATTGTTGATTTAAAATTGACAAATGGACATGTGAAGTTTGAATTTTAATATTTTAGTAGTTGACAATTCATTAGGATATGATATGATTTTTAGTTCAAAAATGATATACTGAACTTATAAATAAAATATTCATACTCTATCATTAAAAAATTGTTTTTTTAAACTTAATTTTAGTCGAACGGTCATTT
>JAYMTF010002417.1:0-18318 GCA_036897485.1 Pelargonium nanum | reverse complement strand
AATCTTAGGTGGCACCTAGGTGGCACTCCGTTAAGTCACTTGTTGAGTAAACAAACAAGCACTTAAGCCACACACATCTCTATTCAATTGTGGTCTCGATCACTAGTCTAACCCATCTAGTTATTGATGTTGTTTACTTTTGAATTCAGTTCTTCAAGGTATTGAACGTGGAGGTAGCAATCGTTCGGATCGGATCCAGGTTGCCTCAATGTACGAGGATTATATAATTAGATTTACAGACCATAGACATGTCAGACATAAATTCTTAGATTCACTTAGTCTTAATTTCAATGAAGTTAAGTGCGACTAGTTCAACCTCAAAGACCAATTTAGATAATAGAGTTTGTTTTACTGATCTTCAAGTGACGACATCGTCACGATTGGTAAAAACATATCTTATGCATTCACAACTTCCAAATGCAATGAGATTGGATTCAAAAGTTAAAACGAGTGTGTGGAAAAACCCTCTCTACTGCCAAAGAGCTCTTTATTGCCCATCTGCTGCTTTGCTCCTAAGCCGTTGCTCTTCTACCTCCATCAGATTTTTCTTGGTCGCCCTTGATGTTCATCATCATCTTCAATCTTTGAAATAGCTTTTGTTGTTTTAAGTTTCAACTCGGCGTTGGGTATCGTCGACTGTCAAGGTTGCGCTCAATGCATGACATCATCCACACCGGTGGTCTCTATGTCAAGTTGTCTTCATCAATAATCATATCATGCTCTCTTTCCGGCATCCCCACGGAAGCTCCGGCCATCACCTCCGGCATCTCTCCATCCGGTGACTTTTGGGTTGCTATTTAAATTCTCGGAAACTAACTCCCATTTATGTTTTGATTTTGGGAATCTCACATTTTCTCCCAAATCATATTTTTTATCATTAACTATGGATGTTTTTCCAATACACTTATGGTGCTTTCAATTTGAGCATGTTTTCAAGTTTGTATTCTATTTCATTCTCATTGGAGTTATTTATTACTCCTTCGCTTGTACTTTGTTTCTCCTTATGGATTAATGAATAAAGTACCTATTGCCGACAAAAAAAATGCATTCACAACTTTCAAAGTTTTTGGCTATCCAGCTTGCATTGTTGAACCCTCCAAAATTACACAACCATGTACTAGCTAGCCACGTGCCCGTGGTCATGTCCCAGTTTGTCCACCTTTATCTAATTAGCCTTATTTTGCCTATTATTGTTGATTTTGGTCTGGTACGGCCTAAATTGACACATGAGACATCATACTCGATTTTTAGTTTGTATGACCTAGTTCACAATCCACACAATGATTCACAGTTCACGATACATAGTCCAAAGATCCATTTGGATCACGTATGTCTAGATTCAATCTACATTCTTCATAAAAGCTCTCCACCGACCACCAGTTAAAAGTAGTGAGCTACTCATTTAAATACCTCATAAGGGTTGAGTTACAAACACACTCTCACACACTTATGAATTATAATTTGTCAAGTCTGATTCATTTACTCTCACATTGAAGATGAATCCCAGTGTAACAAACGGCTACTTATTTAACATGTTTTCTTATTTTGTAGGAGACAATTTGAGTACAAAATGAGATAAACAAAAGTTTTAGAACAAACTAAATGAATCACGTAACTAGATTTCTAATAGACAAATAGAAAAATACATAAGTTTGATCCCATGGTCAGGAACGTGCTGAAAGGTGAAGAAGAATATGAGTACGTGATTTCGAATCTTCGTCGAGTTCTTCTTAGCTTTTAACTACTTGTTCAAATCTTCAAGGTGTTCATCGTTATCTTCAAATATCTCCTCAGATCTACAAGACGTTTTGAATGTTTTCGACTCGAGTTTGCAAAAGCAAGAAAAGGAAGATGAGTGGACGCCGAAGAATAAGGGTTTAGGAGCAAGAAAAGAAAATTTGGGTGCGAGAAAGAAGAGAGACAGATCATAAAAATTGAAAAGTATAAATGATAAAATAGTAAAAATACGTTTTTAATTATTTCATTTATTTTTAACGGATTCCGTCACTTAAGGAAAAGGATTTTAGTGAAACAAAATACTAAAATATTTACTTTGAATTGCATTGGGTTTTGGGATTTTATTTAGTTTGGGTTGTAGGTAATTTTGGTGCAAAGAATAAGCAGCATTTGGATGGTACAATCAGTCAATCAATCGAATCTTCTCTCCTGCGAGCCCAGAAATCAAATTTTGTGAATCCAAACTCATTATATTTCTCATTGTGGCGGTGGATTTGACAACTTTCTTATTCTTTTTTTATTTGTTGAAAAGTTGACAACGCGTTATTTAATTTTGATTTTTGTTGACTTTCTCTGTCAAATCTTCCAAATCCAATTAAGCCATTTTGTTGACTCTTCTTCACACAATTACCATTCATGATTCTCTATCACGTAAAAGGGAAGATAAAACACAATCTTTCATTCTTTTGTGATTTGATCCTTATTACTCAAAACAATATTTTTCATGACTTTCTTGGTATTTTTTCCGTATATCTTCCTTTAATATGTTAATTTTTAGAAGAAAAAAGAATATGAGTCGAGATTATAATAGGTTAAGTTATCATTGTTGTTGTTGTCGTCAACAACTATATAGTTACTTTTGTCATGTTTACATTATTAATTCAGCAACAATCAAACTCAAAATATAACCCGGGATATTACCCACATCGAGATCTCTACCCTCTGATATAGAATCCGACAAACTATCTATCTCATGAGCCACCGAATTCGCAGAACGAGAAATAAACGAGAACACAACACTATCAAACCTAGAATATAGTGCCAAAAAAAAGTTACATTATTAATTAATTTTACTACCCAACAATTTAACGAACTTACATGATTGTCCCAAAATTTTGATAATATTAAATTAATTGCTCTCATGTTTATTTTGGTGTTTTCATAAATATATACATTGGTTGCGTCGATTTTATCATGATTGGGTATAAATAGTTTAGTGTTACAGTCCAATGTTGATGAAGATTGAACCGCTTGATTATCTTCAATTCATGTCACGGTATGTTGCACTAGAGTTCGCATCCGACGTGAGGGTAAGAGTGAGAATTAGACTAACAAATATAATTCACAAAGCGTTAGAGACCTCAGTACCAAGAAGTTTTACGAGTGCGGTTAAGGGAGAGTTTTTGGGAAGTTAATTAGAAAATATTCAAATAAGTAGAAAACAGTCACGTATAAACTTAGTCAACCCAACTCGAGTCAAATGAACAATAGACTGCACTAGACTAAATTAGATCGTATTTGGGCAAAACAATTTCTTTCGACTTTGAGTAAATTTACTAAACAACATTCCTAACTTGTAGAGCTGGCAATATGGATCCAAATTCTTGAGCATCCAAAATTCTATTCAATTAATTTCGAATAAGATCTAATTGAATTGGAATGAATACTGCACATTTTACACTAAAAATTTGAATTTTATCCAATTCAAACATATTATGCGATGGGACCAATTCTCATGCTTCAGTCCAAAATCCGAATAATTCATTAACGCGATCTTATATGACGATTGCCACCTCTACGATGTAGTGTCATGTCCTCCCATCCCATAATGAAGCAATTTTGGGCCCGGCCCACTACAGAGAACAGAGCAGCATCTAATAGCGGCCATGGAATTGGATTAAGACAAGCATAATGGAGGAAGAAAAAGCCGCGGCCTACTACGACGAGCTCAGCCGCAAAGGCGGTGGCGCCGCCCGCTTCAAGCAAGGCCTCGGCTTCAACGCCTCCAATTCCGCCGCCACCAATTCTTCTTCTTCCCCTTCCTTCCTCACCAGTTTCGTCAGGGCTTCGAGCCCCACCCACACCTCCAAGTTCGAGAAGCAAGCGCAACTTGAATCCATTCAGAACAAGCTCAAGAAGAAACCTGAACACAAGCACCACTCTAGGGCTACCGAGAGTGATATCAGAGAATCCAGTCGTAGGAATCGATCTAGGAGCAGAGAGAGGGTTGGAGGTAGGGATAGACATTGTAGAAAGCGAAGTAGAAGCAGAGACAGGGATCGGGACAGAGAAAGGGATCGGGATCGGGATCGGAGGAAGCGGAGGAGCAGGAGTGCGTCGCCGCGGAGGGAACGGAGGTCGGAGAGGAGGAGTAGGAGCGTCTCGCCCCCACGAGAGCGGAGGAGGACGGAGAGGATTGGCGGAGTGGGGAAATTAGGGAAGGATAGGAGTGGTGGTGGTGGTGCTGCTGATTATTCAAGGTTGATTGAAGGCTATGACAAGCTGGTATGTCTCTGTTGAATTTGATTATTCTCATTTTCATAGCCATTTTGATTTGGATAGTATTGTTTTTAGGCATATTTGCATAACCAGTTTGATTTGGATAGTATTGTTTTTAGGCATATTTGCATAGCCAGTTTGATTTGGATAGTATTGTTTGCTACCCCATAATATCTCAGAACTATGAATTCTAAGTTGTGTGTGAAATTACTCGTAAAAAGAGGTTAGTGTCAGTGCATGTCTTTTCCTGGAGAATTCCTAATTTCGCCTGTATAAATGACACCAAGTAAGCTTATTGGTGGTGCTCGAACCATAATGTGACAACATCTCTATTGCCAGTTATGGTTCCATGGTATAAAAATTTGTTCTAAGCTATGTAGGTATGATGCAATGCGTTTTTCCTTGTAGTGCATCCTTAATAAAGTGAAATAAGCGGATGATGGGTTAGGGTTTGAGTATTTCTGCATTTTCAAATAGTGATTAAGAGCGAGTGATGAGTTGAAGTCTTGCACAAAAAGAAAGTATCAATTTGTGAAGCACAATTAAGTAGCGCTAAGTAAATGAGAATGGTAGGTATCCAAACAGTGTTTGATGTTGTCAGTCATCAGTGGCTGAAGTGGTCTAAATATCATAGCTGAAGTGGTTGAGAGAATGGAGAAGAATCACGCATCTAAGATCTTAGGGTAACTTTGCTAAATTCTAATTAGATAGATTTACCATTTATTCATTATTCAGTTCCTATTAGTTCATTAATATAGTAAAAATTACTTGAGTTACTTAAAAACTGATATTGGACCTACAGGTTGAAATGTTGAATGGTTAAGCTATATGTTTGTCTCATATTTTATTTGAATTTAATTGATATATGCCTTACCGCCATCTTTGTTGTTTACCTTTTGGTTTGAAGTTTCAAACTTCTCCTAAATCTTTTTATCTACTATGTTGACATAGGATTCATTTAATGTATATGACTATACATCATTTCTTTATAGCTCCTATCAGTTACATTCAAAAGGGCCCAATACAAAAAAAAATTAACATTCTTCATAACTTATAGTGTGGCACTGTTTTAGGTAGGACTTGGATGGATGCACTGATTGTAATTTATGACTGTCACAGAGTGGATCACTCTCTTTCTCTGTCTCTCTGCTATTTCTTTTAATAATAGAGAAATATTGTAACAAGCCTCTCTTCTCTACTGTAAACAGACGCCAGCTGAAAGAGTGAAAGCTAAGATGAAGCTTCAGCTAGCTGAAACTGGTAAGTTATGACACCTGGTCACTTATATTTTTTCCTAGTATTTGTTTGAACTAGTCTGGAATTTTGTTTCTTCAGTTAGGATTTGTTACCTTTACTTCCAACTTGCTTAAGTTGGCATCTTTGATGCAGTTAGACAAGGGAAAACGATCTTTTGGCATAAAAGAAAGAATTAAGTTCCCAAACAGATCCAAGAATTTTGACAAGTGCAGGAAAACAAATTAAAGAAATTTATATATATACACAAAAATGATTCTCCGCTGCATAGTATTGGGAATATTTCTTGTGATATCACTGGAGAGAAGGTTTTTTCCCTCATTCAACAGATGTAGAATAGTGCAAAAACATAAACATGAATTCAAGTATTCACTTACCTTTCAACCTTTCCAAAATTTTCAATGTTAACCTTCAACTTCTGTTTTGTTGTTCTTTCTTCACAAAGTTATCTTCATTTAATTAATTAATTTATTATTATTGATATTAGCTTTTGCCTTGTAAAAAAATGTTCTATTTTATAATACCAAAACTGTAAGTCAAGGCTAATCCCTCAAGGACTGCCAGGCGCTATGAGCAGGAGTCTCTCCCTAGATTTTTTCAGCGCACACAGAAACTTGAACCCACAGGTTCTTGTTAAGAGAAAGATTGATGATATTAAACAATCAAGAAGCCTAGTTATCCATGAGACCAAGACCACTTCAAATTGTTTCTTATCCTCTTTAGTCTTTACTTTCCTAAAATAAGTTATATTTTAAAAATACCATAATACCAAGGGAAAGATTGTTGATATTAAACAAATAAGCAACTTAACTCTCCAGGAATTCTAGGCTGCTTCAAATTGTTTCTTTTCCCCTTCAGTTCCCTAACGTTTTATTTCTCTTGTTGGCTTTTTCAATACTTTATTTACCCCACTTTCTGGCTTTTCCATGTCTACTCGTCTATGGTTGTATTTGACACAAGTTAGTTCCTCTCTCTCCCAGGCTCATTCACATCTACATGTATATGGTTGTATATATCACCAGTAGTCTTTTTTCTTTTAATTTTTTTTTCTTCAATTAAAAAAGAACCTTCAACTTTAACGATATACTATCTCTTTCAATGGCATGTGCTAAACTAAATAACTTTTTGAAATAATCCTCTAAATTTTGTAGATATATTGATCAGTTCCCTTTTATAAATCTTTCAATTCAATGGAGGCCAAAATAAACTATGACTTTCATGATCAAACTAAAGTTTTGCTCCCACTAGATTGAGAAAAGAGATGTTTGTTTAACTAGATTAAAAAATGTTATGGTTTATGTACTAGAGGGAAGTATTATTTCACAAAGTAATGGAGTCTAGCAAGTGGAATGAAATATAAGGGGCTTTTCTTGAATGATAATTTGAAGAGTTTGTTTAAGATATGAAAATTAAAGTTTGTTAGCTATCTTAGACTCATTGAAATGAATGATGTGAAGGGAAAACCTTATAGAGAATAAAGGAACAAAGTCTTAGGGGCCTTATAGAGAATAAAAACCTGATGATGTGACGCTCTAATAATCATTATAAACCAGTTTTATGTTCAACTTGTATAGTATGTATAGATTGTCTTTTGTTCTGATTTTCAAATGTAGTTGAAATAATTATCTGTTACACGTGTACATTATAGATTAATTATTGAGCTCAAATAAAATTTATAGAGTCTGAAACTAGTTTTGCCATAATGGGGATGGGTTATCTTAATAAAGTATTTAACTTGAAGAAAATAGCCGGAGCTGAGAAACATATGACAGCCTTATTTTGGCTTTGAATAGATACTCAGTACCACAGGATAATAATGAACTTTAAAATGGAACTGATTCTGTGGATTTAGAAAACTGAAAGAATTAGACAGGACTTTTATATTAATATGAAGTAATTTTACTTGATGATAAAAGGATATTCATTGCTATGAACTTTTGGGTATGGTAATGTTACTTTCACTTTTGATTTCTGCCTTTTATAGGCTCCGAAGTGTTAAAATGGCCAATGGTAAAGGCCTTTGTAACAGCTAAGATCCATGATAAACGGATGGTTGCTAGATCTTCAATAGAGTATAATATGTTTTTTTTTTTCTTTTCAACGTCATATTATAAGTTATTAGTTCAATGCAGCTGAGAAGGATGAAACAAAGGGCTCTGGTTGGGAACGATTTGAATTTGACAAAGACGCCCCACTTGATGATGAGGAGATTGAAGGTTAGACCTTGCCTTGTTTGTTGCACGTTACTATTCAAATTTTGGGAATTTGTGTAGAAAAATTTCTTTGACAATCTTACCTGGACCGGCTGTAGTAGTTGGAACGTTGTTCAAGTTGAGCTTTACAGGCATTGCCATTTGAAAATTTTGTTAAAAGTTAAAACCCTCACCCCAGGTTCCAGCTGCGGTCCATAAAAGACGACTCAGTTTATAGTTTCTGTTTTGTGGACTAGAGACCCAAATGAGCCAAGCTTTTACTTCTGAAACTTTAATTTTACCAGACAACTTTCCTGCTTCTCCATTCTTAAAGTTGTTGGAGAAGCCCAGCCAAGGAACAACAAACTCAGGCCTAGGCGCCTAGCTGATTCTACCATGTGATATGAAATGGTATTGACATACAAAAAAAAAAAACTTCATGATAGGTTTGATGACCATCCTGAGCTGAGTGATGACTCTGTATGATTATAAGCCCTAATAATACAAAACTGAACTGAGTAGTAGTACTATCCTCCTGTGCAGCCGCAGAAGATGACGCAGCATTAGTGAAACATATTGGCCAGAGCTTCCGGTTTACTGCAGTAGAGGTACTATTTTTTCCCAATTGATGGTCACAGACTCACAGGTGCTGGTTCATAGTTTTAACAATCTGCTATTGTAAGAAAAGTGTTTCAACAGTTTATGATGCATGATTTTCATTTAGGCAAGAAGGGAGGAACGAATCAGGGATGCTCATGATGAGGCGATGTTTGGCGCACCCGTACGTGCAATGTCTACTGCTACTTCGGAGAGTGAGCCAGAGTCGGATCTCAACAAAAAGGAGAACAATGAAAGTGTCCCAGTTACAAACCTCATAAGTGAAAAGGTAACTTATTAGTTCCTAGACAACAAAGTTTCTTTGCATGATCATGGCTGTAACTTGTAGCCTCTAGCTTCTGAGTAATCGCTACCATCGTTTTTAGGTTCTGGCAAAGCAACAGGGTTCTTGGCGTGACCGTGCTCGTAAAGTCTAGGATGCAGCAGCCAGTTGACGGGCAGTGTGAAAATTGTTGCACCTATACTAAGATAAAAGAAGAAAGGGAAAACACTTTGCTTTTGACAACATAAACTAAGATAAAAGGATTTTTGAGTTGGTCTCTACGCGCTCGGGAGTATTCCTACTTCGAATGCTTAGCGTCTTCTTTTAGGTTGAGCAAATATTTGTATTTCCCTCTATTCTCTTATCTTCGTTGTCCCTCAATGTCGATATTCAAAATGGAGTACTTCAACACTGATCTTGTAGAAAATCTTATAACTCTTGACCGATGTACAACTACGAGATTTCCTTATGTTGTGTCTGACCGTATTAGATTCATGAGATGTAATTGAATTATGTGGGGACTTGCAATAAAAAGATTGCAAATGCTCATTTATCCTTATGAATTATGATTATCTCTCGAACCACTATTTTTTTGATAGTGAAATTGTGTTGTGAACTTGTGATCATACAATAGTTTCTTCTGGTTAATAGTCTCTTATACTCAAGATAAAATATTTTTGCGGGGTGCGACATCAATATCATATATATTATTTGCATTTTATTATCATTCAATTCTAATTATATGAAGGGCACAAGAGTAATACTAATACTCATAATGTTTAGCTTGATACTAATACTCATAATTGATTAAATATAATTATATTTTTTACATTTCGTGCAACATACGGACCACAAACTAGTATTATATCAAAATTCAGTCATTTTTTTCGAATGAAAATTCAGTCATTTTTAATTTGACATATAAGCAGTTCTATTAATTACAGTCACATATAATAATTTTTTTTTTTTTGTATTTCGTACCTCAAAGTTTATAATTAAAAAATGAAATAAATAAATAAACAGAGAATAAAAGATAAACCGCAGGCTGCTGATTAGAACCAACCTAGGGAAGCGCATCCAATACACGTGTCAAACGATGATTCGATAACAGAGCTATTGGGAGCTTCCAAAACAACCAATCAGCTTCCACCACATAATCAGTTACAAATAAAAAAACATTAACCCTAGCTGTGAAGCCAAGATAAAATCCGTACGTCTCTCTCAGTTCAACCCTCAATCATCGCTAATCGTTTCTCTTTGTGGTCGTCTCTCAGCTTCCGATCCGATCTCAACAACTGACAATGGGTGGATTTAGGTGGGTGAGGCCTGAGGTACGTGTCTCCTTTCCCTTCCGATTCGATCTTTTTTTCCATTTCCAGTTCAGATCTCACCGTCCGATCTGTATGTATCTATGTATGTATAGGTGTATCCACTCTTCGCGGCTGTGGGAGTCGCCGTCGGGATCTGTGGTCTTCAGTTGGTCCGCAACATCTGCATCAACCCTGAAGTCAGGTATCTCTTTTTTATATATTTTTGTTCGATTCGACTCGTCCATTTATTATCTTCTCAAGAATTCCTAGATTTCTGTTATTTTTATTTGTTAATTTATTAGAGAGATTATAGAGGAGGTTCTATTTGTGTGCTTTTTAATTTTAGTGAACAATACACTGCTATTGCTATTCTGGTTTTAGGATTTCAGTTTATCCTTGCAGAAGAAAATCCACTGAAAATTAATTGTCCAATAAAAATCCAAACTTTGATGTTCACTTTCAATAAAAAAAAAATAGCAAATAAAACTCTTCATGCAACCTGATATTAGTTTTCTGGAAAATAAGGATTGACTTGTTACTTTTTTATTTTTTATTGTAAACTATTAATATGGCTGCCAATTTTGGTCATCACCCATGACACGAACATGACATGAATTTAAATAAGTTTGGGTTCATCATAATCGCTTCCGTGAACTCAACCCGTTTAATAAGCGGGTCGTGTTCGTGCTGAACTTGTTTATTAACCCACCTACTTAAGGATAAAGTATAAATTGTCAAACATATTGTTTATGTGATAAACGGGTCAAATATATTGGGTCATGTTGGGTCAATATCAACCCATTTGTGTAAAAATGTTGAGTTGGGTCAATATCAACCCATTTTTGTAAAAAATGTTGTGTAGTGTCGTATAATTTTGAACCTAATTATTTAAACGTGTTGGATATGACATTGTTTCAACCCGCTCATAAACGGCTCGACTCAAACACAACGGGGAACACATATTTTCACCCTTAACTATTAATGAATTTGACTGAACTGCGTTGGCTCTAATAAGATTTCCGTTGTAATTATCATGTGTTTATTGATGGCTTTCTCCCAATTTTCCATTCCCTAATTATGTAGTTTTGCCATGCAAAGAGTTCCTCCTATCGTTTAGGTAGTATTTCATATACTAGTAGCACTGTATTTTAGATGATGAAGCTGGAAACCAGTTTATCCAGTAGTATAGATATTTGACAGAATTTTGTTTTTGCTTCTACATTTGCTCAAGTCCAACCTAATAACTGTGCATAACAACACTCCCTGTATCTCGGTATTGGGTAAGCTGTTAGAAAATAGATATAATGCTGGATTTTTAGTTGATTCTGGCGTCTTTTGATTGTAGGTTATATCCTTCTTGCCAAAGAAAATATTTAATGATTCCTATCCACACTTTGAGTTATAGATAATGTTAATGCTCATTTTTACTTTTTGAGTGTAACCTTCTAAAATGCAATTGAGGTTATAGAAGACCTAAAAGAGTCCCATAACTATTCTTAATTCAACCTTGTGGTGGCATTGAAAGGGCTTCGTCCCTTTGCTTTTGTTTAGTGATGGCCCTTGGTGCTTTTACTCTATACAGTTCTAGTGCATCAGGTAGTAGGTGCAATTTAAGCTCTACTTTCCTTCTTGTTGCTATTGACTGATTTTATTTAGTAATAAACCTGGGTAGAAAAATATTACACCCTTGTTCCCAAAATGAGTCCACTTTACACTTTCCCATATTTGTAGGAATTAAGAGTAAGTTAGCTAGAGTTGGCATTTCCCCCTTATTACTTATACTCCGTTGTGCTCTTGTTATAACGAAATCAAGGTATTCTAACGAATTAGCTTTAGTGATATTGTAGTTAATTTATGCATAACTAACTTCTTGAAGAAAACAAAGTGGACACTTATTTTTGAATGCGAGGGAGTAGAACCTTCCCCCCACTCTATTCTGTCTTTTAATTTATAATGTTTCCTTGATGTTCCTTTTGGATCAGGGTGAATAAGGAGAACAGGGCAGCAGGAATATTGGATAACCATGCTGAGGGAGAAAAATATGCCGAGCACTTTGTAAGAAAATATGTTCGTGGAAAGTCCCCAGAAATCATGCCATCCATCAACAGTTTCTTCACTGATCCAAACAGAAGCTAAATTCTTACAGAAGAACTCAAATCAATGTTAGACAGCTGCTGCTGTAGATTTCTATTCTGGTTTGTGATAGAGTATTGTGTTTGAATTTGAAAATGAGGTGTCTCAAAAAATAAGACCTTGGTTGGTTTAAGACTTACGTGTGTGAAGATTATTATCCAGTAAACATCATGTTGGAAAGAAAATAAACTACTTTGATATTATTTTGTATGCAAAGTATTATTTGCTTTTGTATATGAGCCACCAGTTATCTACATTGCAGTATCTCTAATTCCGTACTAGTTATTTTCTTGCATTTTTGTCTTGTAATATCTTTTTTTTTTTTAAGGGTTTGTCTTGTAATATTTTAGTATCTCTTGATTTTGTTATAACATATGCATTCAAGAGCACTTAACACTACTAAATGTATCTAGATGGCAATTCATGAAAATGACACTAAACACAATATTAGCGTGTTTGGGCACACACTATTTGTAATCATGTTGGTGAAGCCAACACATTTAGTAATCGTATCGTGTTTTGAGTTGGGCCTCCAAAACACGGACCCACGATTAAAAAATCATATTGTGACACACCCGACACGTCCAACACTATTTGTAATTGTGTTGGAGAAATCAACACGTTTAATAATCCGTAATCGTATTCTGTTTGAGTTGGGCCTCCAGAACATGGACGCACGATTAATTAGTCATGAAGTGACATCCGACCTGTCCAACGTCTTTGGCCGTGTCGTATCAACACAACTCATTTAATTATCATGTTTATTATGTCATGTTCGTGTTTTGTGTTCATAATTGCGTCATGTTTGTGTTAGACCATGCAACACGATTACGAAACGTGTCTTGTTCGTGTTGGGTTGTGCAACATACGAACACAACACACACTGTACAAATTGGCAGCTCTTAATGTATCTGTAGCATCAAAAGCTCTAGTGTAGAAAGGAAACAACTTGGTGAAATAAAATGCATTCAAGAACTAGGCCATAATTCAAGCATCTTGAAACAACTAGACTCATATATGCATGATTAGCTGTCAGTGTGTGTGACCAACAACACTTCATAGCTATCCAGCATGTCCAAGAAGCATCATTGTGCAATATGTTTTGATTTCCTTATGGAAACTCAGATTTTAAAAAGATCTTCATGTCACTAAACTCTGTTGAGAAGACAATCATTTTCTTCACCCCATCCCTGAATCTAAAACAAAAGATAAGGTGGATGAATAGGAACACAAATACATGGTAAAGTCTTTTGGCCTTAGTTTCCAAGTATGATACATAAATATTACACCATCAAAATTTGAAGAACATGTCGGTTAAACTAAAACCCCTAAATCCTAGAAAACTAGAGCACCATGTCCAGACTGAAATTTCTGGGGTCAGAACATTTATCCCCATTCTTGATAATGAAAGAATATATATATTTTTTTTCTGGAGACAACGAAGGTAAAGATACACTTCACAGGACCATGATTGATTCACATAAACCAGAAAAGGAGGGATGGTACACCTATTATACATAACCTTAGGGAGGAAAATGCTCAACATCCATTGAAGGAAATCCAGATTGCGCTATTCTCATTCCTCGCAGTAAACTCTTTGCTGTTTCCTTCTCCTAGAATCATGCAGAAAGTTAAAATCTAAATGCATTGCATGCAACATATAAAAAAATGCTAAATGGAACAGGAAACTATTTTTTGAAGTATGCAGATGAAAAGGTCATAAGACTTACGGGGCCAGTATAGTCTAGAAGACGTGTACAATAAACCTCTGCTTCTTCAAATCTTTTCTGGGCTTTACAATGTGTAGCAAGAAACAGAAGAGCTTCAACCATATTTGGACCTTCCCTCTCTTCAGCTTCCATCCTCTCCAAATCCTTCTTGTAATAAAATGCTGCCTCTTCAGACCGTCCAAGCTCACAATGCAACTTTGCAAGCTGATGCAGGGCAATGGCTTCCCTGTCATTACAATTTGCTGCTCTTCTGTAACACTTGATTGCTTCCTCAAGCATATGAAGCTGTTCAGTTTCGTAACATTGGGCCATGGCGATCCATAACCGTGAATCATTTGGCTGCAAGAATACAGATTTTCTGAAATAGTGTAGGGCATAGAAGGGCATACCCATCATCTCATAAGCCTGCCCCAAACCGTACCAAGCTCGGTAATCACATGGATTTATATCTACAGCCCGTCGATATGCATCAATTGCAGCAGGA
The DNA here is from genome assembly GCA_036897485.1 of Pelargonium nanum. Classification (NCBI taxonomy): domain Eukaryota; kingdom Viridiplantae; phylum Streptophyta; class Magnoliopsida; order Geraniales; family Geraniaceae; genus Pelargonium; species Pelargonium nanum. The sequence continues at coordinate 4,099 of JAYMTF010002417.1, read as the reverse complement.
GTGTTTTTCATCTCCACATACTCATGACCCATAAGCGTCCAAGCAGATAAATAATTTTTGTTCAATTTGAGTGCCCTCCTAAAATACATGACTGACTTCTCATGCTGACCCTTTAAACTGTAGTAGTTCCCAACAATGCAACAAGATTCCGGTCTGTATTTATCAGTCATCAATACCCTGTGGGCAAGATAACTTAAAGCGGAGAAACACTCCTTTGCATAGAGCACATTGGAATACATATCCATGTCTTCCACTCGATAAGGGTCATTCCTGAGTAGTTCTTCAAATATCACTTCGACTTGTTCAAATTCCCTTAGACTGTACTGGGCTTTTGCAATTTGAGCCTGAATGTAATTACTGAAACTAAATGTGCCTTGTAGATATTCATATTTCGCCAAGGATTCATTATGCATCCTTAGTTCTTGGTAAGCACAGCCAAGAAAGAAGTCCTTCATCCAATGGTTATTGAGACTGAGGCTGTTTAAGATGTCACTTGTCGTGCATAAGGACTGCAACTCTGACCAGGCACTCCAGTTCCAAGGGTAGTTATTCACAGATTCCACAAGCACTGTACGAGCAAGATTCTCACTGCCTTTCTCTTTCAACACAAGACCATACAAGTACAGTCCAAAGGGGTCAATTGTGCCATTTTTGCGGAGAGTTGATAGCTCCCTCTCCAGAGAGACCAGCTCCCGGTTCACAGCATCACTCTTACCTAAGGGTCCATCAAGTTCTATCATCTCTTCTTCTTTCCGCTTTTCCCCAGCCTTCATGAATCAACATAAAGGGAAAAAAATATATGATCTAATTAATGGTATAAACTTGAGCTACATCATATAATATAAACGTGATATTGATTTATATCATGTAAATCAGCAGTACCGAATGCAGCAAAGAATGTACTTCTAAGGAACATCTCGTGCTATCAACTTAAGCATGCTGTTAATAAAAAAACAATGCACAGGTTTGGATAAGAAGTTGCAACCTCTGCATTTATAGAAAGTCTTAGTATGATGAAAAACATTCATTCATGAGGAGCGCCCCGCCCGGATCCATTTTGTTTCTCTTGGCTGAGAGTCTCAACCAATTTATATTGGCTGAGATTCCTGATACTCTTATTTTGTAATATTAAATCTTCTCTCTAAATCGTCTCTCTTTTTTTTCATTAAATGATTCAGTGTCAAAATCTTGGTAAAGTTGGCAAAAGTCCAGCCTTTTTTTATTCTAAACGGAAGGCTATATTAGTCTGATGTAAATGCAGAAAAAAAGTGAATCAATACCCAAAATAAAAACTGGGGACATTATACGAGAACCTGATAAGGAAGAAAAAAGTGGAAAAGAGACCAGTCAAGAATTCAAGAAAAACAATTCAAGAGTGTACAGACCGGACCGTGGAAGACAGGATTTTAAAGTATATCTCCAGATACATGCTGGAAAAATTGATGATTGAACCACTTGCGACTGGTAGAAACGACATTCCTCAAACTAAAAGCAGAAGGCCGCTTAGGTTTTTATTATTCAGTGCTTCGACCCTATTTGTGTCATTTCTGCTGACCTTGAGTGCTAGAAATTTCTTAGACATAGCTTGAGAAGTAACATAAAGTACTCCTTAATTACGCCTCAAGGTATCAATACTTGACAACATATTGCAACTAAAAGTGTTTTAAAGTTCACATCACCCAAGTACCAATCCAAATTTCTCATTTAGTGTGAGAGACCTTATAGTTTTCCAGGTTACTAGCTGCATTTAGAGTAACAACAGTTTGTCAAAGAGAATAATAACCAAACAAAGTGGTATTTTTCTGTTGTAACTGCTTGATGCATATCTTAGCTGTTCTATTATTTTTTTATCATTTTGACACAAATTCCCCTACAGTATTCATGTAAAAAAAATTAAGTTCCCTTATATTTTAATTGCATAAAGTTACTGAAATTATCAAGCAATTACTTGATGAAAATTATACAAGTTTAATGCAATTAGAGAAATTTGAACTAAAACAAGGTGTGAGAATTAGCTGGATAATTTTAGGTTACAAAAATAAGGCTCATGTTATATGTATAGATCTCCATTTTCCTCCAAAAATAAAGAATGCAAGAAGAATAAGAAATGAATTTGAAATGTTTCTTGGAAAATACTACGGTTAGAGTTATGCGGGTCGCAATGAGATGTCTTCGGTGACTCAAATTGGTTAGGAGAAACCACAGTGAAAGATTGAAAAAACAAGACATATTTGCTATGTATTTATGTGTTATTAACAATATATATATATATATATATATAATTTCACGTGAGAATACGATATAATAACACACAACTTAATGGAAAAGATAACATTAGATTGAACAAAGTGGAGGAGGAGAATATGAGCAAAAGATCCCAATATTTTTTAGAGGATTCACATAGCATACCAAAACATTGTTTAAGAAATGGCTTGGTTGTACTTGTTTTAGGTTTCACATTACATAATATATTATGATGATGCAACTGCAAAGATAGAAGTGAATAAAAAACACAATTTGCAACTAGAAGAAATAAATCTGTCACTCGACTATCCATCATAATTTGAAGGAAATAAGCTATAATGTTCTAAATGAGACGATTGGGCTTAGGAGGAAGATATGCTTATACCATAAGAAACATTCCGAGAAGATCAGAAAAGACAGTTGACACTTTGTGCATGTGTGTCTATGTCAAAGACATCCTCACAAAAGTTTTCTCTCTTTGGCATCCAAATTAGTAGAAACCAAAATTAAGGACATAATCCATAAATTCAATAGCTTAACCGATGTTGTCTCACCAGATCTTAATGTAAATGTGATATTAAACTTGTCTAGATATAATTGGTTAAAACATGATTATCAATAAAGGCGAAGCATGTTTAACATGCTCAGTGGGCTTGCCACTTGAGAAACCAGTCTAATACTTATATGAGTGTATTTCAAACTTGACACAATGTGTCTCCTCATCCCTCGACTACCCTGCGGGTTAAGTACCAGCAAGTGGAAAATCCTATCAAGAAATGTAACTGAGGAGTAGTTAAGAACTAAAGAAACAAATTACAAATCTACAGGGCACAGCCTACAGCCTATGGCCAGTATTGGCGTGCATCCAGTCACATACAGGCAAAGACATCATATCAATGTATATTCTTTCCTATATTTCAAACTGATTGTCCAATGAGAATTATTTATTGGTATAGAAGCACCAACTATGATATAGATATTTATTGGTATTAGTAACTACACAAGTGTACATTATATTTCTATGTGAAACTATCTACAATCACATACCATAGATGTGACAAGAAAATAATAGCATGCTTCTAAATTGATTTGTTTTTCTTCTTTCTATATAACATTTCTTAATTGTACTTCTCCCAAACATTCACCTAGTGGCAAGACAATCACTAAAACATTACTTTCTAAAACTTGATCACCCTTTATTTCATCCACAACACCAAAAATAAGATTATGTGGCATTACTAATACATAAACATATGGCACCGCATAAAGCAAACAAGGCGAAAACAATGCAAATTATAAGATTACTAAATGGGAATGCAACAAACCAGATAGAGTGCATAGCAGCGCAGGAACACGGATTTATTTCCAGTCTGGTCGCGAAGCACATGAGCAGCTCTCCTGTACTCCCGGCAATCGAAATATGACTTGGCCAGAAGGTAGCAATCCCCATCCACCAAGTCATCTTCCTCCATTACAGGAGTGGAGATATACGACACCCCCGTGACCGGCGTTGAAGTGATCTCATTTGTGCGGAACCTCCGCCGAATGCTAGAGCTTCCTCGCTGGAATCTGGTGTTGGAAGGTGTGAACTTTGCCGGGTCTTGCTCTATTCCCACTAGCTGCTCAGCTGCCCTGCCACATCCATCAATCAAAGCACACCCAAACAATTCAAAATGCAAAATACTAATAAAACCAGATGTAAATAGCAAAATGGAGTCCCATCTGAGTTTCAGATAAGCACAAACTAGTGTATTTAAAGCAAACCCACTTCAAAACTCCAGAAAAAGGATCAATCTTGATTCTGAGAAACTGAAAAAAAAAAAAAAAAAGAGGGGGTTTAGGGTTTTTGGTACGA
>JAYMTF010002416.1:0-18321 GCA_036897485.1 Pelargonium nanum | reverse complement strand
GGGTTTTAGATCAGCGAATTTAGGAGCTCGTAGGTATATTCGGGTTGCTAATTCTATGTCTGATCTGGCTTGGGTATCTAAACCTTTGAGTATTGATTAATAAATTGTGGTTTTCGTTTCAAAAAAATAATTATAGCACTTATCAATGAAAGTAGAAACCATCTTATATAGCTTTTCCTTGTAAATGCCACCTTCTTTTGCATATGTAAGAAGAAAAAAACATAAAGTATTTATTAAAAAAATACATAAAGTTTTAAGATTAGAGTTAACCATTCATATTATTAGATTAGTTTCGATATGTCTAATTTAAACTCGATCCAAACAAGGTGTTGTCCCCGAGATTAGGTCAAATTTCGATTTTGGCACCCTGAAAAATTATATGGGTTTACTTATGCAATTTTACCGCGTATAAATGCATATTGGAGTTCAATGCCTACAAGTCTGAGTTGAAAAGGCATAGCCTAAACCCATTCGGAAGGGACTAGAAGCTGTAAAGTTGAATCATATATATTTTGAATTTCACTCGATAAATATGCATTTTAGTGCAAATTTACCTGACGTGACTTCAAAATTTATCTGATCATTTTTATGAAACATGAACTCTCAAACAGTTTGTTAGGTCTAACATTTTAAACTCCAAAATGTTTTATTTCCTACATCAAATAATTTATTTAAACTTGTTTAGAAATATTATTATAAAAATTTCAAAGAGTACATATAGAGGTAATTAGATACTCCATTCATTAATTGCAATGGGTGTTACTATCTCTAGGTTAAATGTGGCATTGTGTACCCCAAAAGTCATAACCTTAATCCAAAAAAAATCTTCTTAATCAAGACAAAGAACAAGACAATAAAACAGCAAATACTAAAATAAAATTAAACAAAACAAAATGGGTCAAATTTAAATTATAAAAAATGACTTGCCTCCCAAATCTTCTATATAAATTTCAATTTATATTCATTCACACCCCTCTCTGTTTTCTCTCACAAAAACCATGGAACAGAGTCGACTCAAGCTCCGAATCTCCCGCATGTTTCGGGCCTCATTCGGATCCTGCCGGACCCGAAACCTCTCCGACGTCATGGAAACCGCCGTATCTCCGCCGGTTCGCCGCCGGTCCGATCCGATCGACGATCAAAAACCGCTAATGTCGCCGAAAAATCGTCCCTTTCCGTCGATTTGCAAGCCCCGATGCCCGGAATCGGCCCAACCCATAATCAACCACAGCTGTATACGGGTCTCCGAGGCTCTCCGGCGACAAAAGCTCTGCGTCTCCGGCGAACCCACCTGCCCTCCGGCGTCCCCCGCCGATTTCTACTCTGTTTCTTACAAAAAACAGAGCAAGAAAAAGAAAAAGAAGCCCAAAAACAGAGACCAGCGGAAGGTCCGGAGCGGCTTCGAATCTTTTCCGTTCAGCTCCGGCGCCGGCGCCGGGAAGTCCCGGGACTGTTACAATGTACGGAACAGCTGGTGGTTTAGCAGCGACGACGAGGAAGACAGAGAGGACGAGACGGAGACTCTGTTTTCGTCGAAAACAGAGACCGACTCGTCGGAATCTCTGGGTCGCCGGAGCTTTGGACGGAGAAGAACCCAGAAAGCTCCGGCGAGGAGAGAGAGCGAGGTGGGTGTGAAAATGGCGGACAGCTTCGCGGTGGTGAAGAGATCGAGCGACCCGTACAGCGATTTCAGAACGTCGATGGTGGAGATGATCGTGGAGAAGCAGATTTTCGCGGCGAAGGATTTGGAGAAGCTGTTGCAGTGTTTTTTGAAGCTGAATTCGCAGCACCATCACAAGATCATTCTTGAAGTGTTCACGGAGATTTGGGAAGCTCTGTTCTGTAATTGGTCGTGAGGTTGAAGAAGACGCTACTCTGTTTTCTTTTTTCTTTTTTCAAATTAGATTTTAGAGTTCTAACGTTTAACTTAGAACTGACAACTTGTGTTTCGGGTCGGGAATAGTTTGGGTCGGGAGTTTCATGCAACGGGTTGAATTTTACATGTAAAAATGTGCAAGTCGTCCGACTCGATCTCAATTTAACTAGAAACACTTAATTACCTAAAAAGTGATCGGGTTGATTTGATGTGATTGGAACCCGTAAATCTTCATATCAGAGTTTTGGATGAAAACGTGATCGTGTTCAAATTGTCAGTACTAGTTCAACATGTTGACATTAATGAGTAGTATAAAAGAGTTTTTACTCTCTCATTTTTGTCTCAAACTAATCATCTTCTCATGATCATGTTCTTTTATTTTCTTCTTTTTAAAACCGTAAATAGACTGCCATTTTGAGACAAAAACGATAATCTTCGTTAAACCACGTTATGAAATTTATGATAAAATAAAGTATTTGCATTTAAGCAATGAGAAAATCAAAGTTTTGCTTTATGAACATTCAGTAGAACAAGTGGTTGATTTTAATTATTTCATCAACGTTACAGTTTCAAACTTCAGTTGGTACGTTAGCTGATAAAAAAATTTGTTGTTATGAATTATTAGTATTTAGAAATATTATTAATTCGAAATATTAAAAATATGAATTTCTTGCATCATTAATTAAGTTTTTTTTTAATTATTTCAAAAGATTGACCATTTGCATAGGACAATAGCTTATTGTTCTTTTCGGTTTGAAAACAATAAAATCATGTGTTGTTTTGATTCTTTTGAGAATAAAAAACCTAAGCTACTACTTTACATGTTTCTAAAATTTGTCATTATTTAGACTTTTTTTGAACTTGAAAGATGATTTGTTATAAAGAAAATGTAAAAAGGCAAATCTCATTTTGCCACAATTTATGCTTCAAAAGAATACATGAAATAAAAAAAAGATTGGTAAAATTCTCTGCAAAAGTTGGCTTTCACTTTCTTGAATAAAAAGAAAAGGTCATTTATGTCAACCAATTTTGTGTCCCCTAAGAAGAAAAAAATAATAATAAATAATTTTTTTATTGAAAATTTTAGTGAGTTTCTGATTTATTTTTTAATTTCAACAACCTTGAATTCTTTGAATTGTTCATTGATTGGTCCCCTAATTACTTTTTTGTTTATAATATTTTTCATCTAATTTTTTAAAAAATTGAGTTTCTGATGGGTGGTGATATATCCAAACTCAATAAGGATAAATCCACACTTCTTTGACACTCTTGACCGAAATACCCTCAGAGCCCAATGTTGTAGCATTTATGTTTTCTCGATTTTCTACTGTAAGTGGGTCCCACCAATATATGTTTGCTTTACATTAAATGACTCTTTTGTGGCTGTAATTTTTTTAATTTCACTTCGTGCATGCCCTTAAATAACTCTTATTAGTAGTTTGATGACAATTTTTTTGACAATATTTTTTAACATAAAGTTAATTTGATGACAATCTTACTTTGCAAACAAATCACAGTAGCTTTTTGCATATTATTTCTCATCTTTACATATAATGATGCTAAAGGTGATGATTTAGGCTAATGTTAGTACTGAAAGGAGTAATTTGAAAGAAAAATCTCTAATCCGCAAATTATAAAGTCATCATCTTAAAATTGATGTGATTGAAAAATTTTGGCGTTGGAATATTTCGTAAATGGCCGGAAATTTTTCTAGAAAAAAGCCAAATCAACATACCTCTGTAAATTATTTTTTTTATCGGTAAGCGTTGCCTATATTAAATAGTAGAAGACGAATAAAAGTAAAAAAAATCGGCCAAAGTTGAAAATGGAAAAAACACTAAACCGACAACAAAGTCGGGGAAAAGCACCAAAGCTCGAGATGAGAGAATAAATTGAAACTTGTTTGTCAAAAAAATCAAATGGAACAAATTAAACTTACAAAAATAAAATTCAATTTTACAAAAAAAATTGAATTTACATCATTCTAATGAGAAAAAAAAAATAATTTCACAAGAACGGAAACAAACCTATAAATTCATAAACAATTCAAATCAATAATACAAAACAAGATTAACAAATTCAAAGCAGATAGTAAAGTAAACCACATCCAACAAATACTCTACCACCTGATTTCTAAATAATTAGCAACAACAATAAACCACACCACAACCTTTTAATTTTTATGTTCAGACTAAGAGCTTGTTGATGGCAATGACGGTTTGGGGAAGAACATATCATAGTTGTATATTCCAAAATTGATCATCAATCAATCTAAAATGTAGGTGAGCAAATTATTAAGTAAATTGTAAAAGTTTGATGCATATTTGGAGAAGAGAGAGTAAACAAATTTGTCATTAATTTTCAACTGATATGTAAATGCAATATTTGGAGAAGAGAGAGAAAGTCAAACATTTTCAACTAATTTGAGCATTTATACACATAAGGGTAATTTAGTCAGATCAGAGAAAATAGTGTGGATTTAACCTTTGTTGGTGTGGATTTATCAGCACCCTTTCTTATATAGTTTTTTTTTTTTAGATTTGTCCAAGTTCATGGGACAGAACAAAAATCAAACATTTATGGACCAAAAAATTTATTGTCACCTTAATAATTGGATTCCAAAATCCAAACAAATTAAAATCAAATCCATCTAGAGACAATGAACCCAATAATTATTATCATTTTCTTAAATATTTGGTGCTTTGTTAAAAATAGAATATTTTTTTGTTTTATCTATTTATTTATTTTTATTTTGTTGTTGTTGTGCTGGGTATGATACATAATAAAGATTTGTTGTATTAGCAAACTACTAATTAAAAAATTAATAGTCCTTTTGTTTGCATTACATGAAAAGGAGGCAAGACAAAAACAAACAAACACAATTCCAACACCATCATTGAATAGAGTTTTATTTTTGTATTATTATGGTGTCCTTTTTACCTAAAATATATACGTAGTTTTATACATTTTCAAAATAAATGGTACCCAAAACAAAGCCAACAAATATAAAAAGTACAAGAAAAAAAATAGTGGATGAAAGGTTGGGTTGTTCTCATTTTTCCTATAACTATCAGCCATTTGACTCAATAGAAATTGAATTTAGGGTCTCCTACAAGGAGGTTTGTGTCTCAAATAGAAATATGAAATTACTATTGCGTTCTTAATATGCATAATATGAGTCATTGTTGGATCCAACAATAATATTAATAGGTTGGGCAGAAACTCACACGTCTCAAGCAAAAATATTTGAAGGGCCGTTTTGGTCATTTTTCGAACATTTTATTTTAGTATTATTAGTTTTATAGTTGTTGAATCATTTGTATAAAATTAATTATAATGTTTTATTTGTTTAGTTTTTCAACTATCATTTCAATAAGAGTTGCGCTTGCTTCAGTACTGACAATTTTTTCCATTATTTTCAACTTCAATAACATTTGGAGAATATCAGGAGATTTATTCAATAGATTACATATTTGTATTACTATTATAATAATTACCCTATAATTTTTAGGATCTTTAACAAAAGAAAGGACAAAAGAAGAGATGGACTTCCCATTCTAGAAAGCTTTTAGACTGAACCTAAAAACCATTGATATGTCAATTTCAAAAACCAATAGACAATGCAACAATGTAAGCAAAATAAGCAATAAATATATAGTATAAAAAAATTCTTTTATCATTTGTTTTAAGGTTACAAAAAGACATAATGTAAAACCAAAAACTAACTAGTGGGAGACTGTGTTGAGAGCAACTTAACATTAGCCAAAAACAAAAAGAGTTTTTCTTACAAAAAAAAATTATTATAGTCCTTTAACTATTCATTTTGTTTTGAATATGATTCCAATTTGATTCTCCTTTCAATTTGATCCTCAAACAATCTATATTTGTCTAATCCATGACAGTTCCGTCAAATTAGATTGACGTAATATTTTTCTTCTAGTATTTTTTTTAGCATGTACATGACGATTAAGTTAGTTAAATTTATCAATAAGACTAATTTAAAACAAATTGTATAATCAATGGACATAATGAATCAAAATGATGTTGCAGCCGTGTCTCTCAATTACATTAGTATTTAGATAATTTAAGCTCCACATGATTGTCACATCAACAAAAATTGTTATGTTAGCCTAATCTGACAGCACTTGTACAAATTAGACAAATTTGAAACAAAATCGCATGATTTGGGAAACAAAAACTAAATTAGGTACAAATTCAAAGCATAATAGATAATTGTAGGAGCAAAATGAAATTTCAACCTTTTGAGGAATAGGGGTATTTATGTCATTTTTCTTCTAAAGTTTTTTTTTCCTTTCAATTTAATTTTTCCAAAAATGTTGTACTGATTTAAGAATGTCTGGTTTTGGCAGTCATAGCCTCCTTCCTGTCCATTAGGTGTTGCATTGATAATTGGGTTCCAATTCTTCATTAATTGTCTGCATTTTTAGGGTTCAAATTCTTCATTAATGGTGGCATTTTTTGGGTTCTTGAGCCATTTTTTGTGACCCATCTCTTTCCCTCTACTATGAGTAGTAAATGCATGTATACATCAATTAAGGGTTTTTGTTCTTTTTATAGTTTGCAATTGACAACTCTTTGAGATTGGATAGGAATGTTAAATTTGAATAGTGAAATTTAACTAACATTAACTTATGTTGGCCAAAATTTGAAAGTGATTTTTGTATTTCAAATAAGAGATTTTGCCCATAGATTTTATGCTTATATTCAAACGTTTTTATGAACTGAGTCGTTTAAGCTCAAAGTTCAACCAAACTTGATTCAATTTTGACCTGCTGCTTATTTTATGTGAAAATGAGACGTTGTCCACCACTGACCCCTCAAATAGCATACTTGTATTACTTGGTTCGACTAGTTTAGGCCCGAGTCTTGTCCGTTGATTCATTTACCAGCTCTAATTGAGAGTTATATATTTTTCTATTAAAATTATGCTTCACTGTGAAGAGTTAATAGAGGAACCTATAGATGGTTTAGGCCTCTACAAAGAGTGTGAAGAGCCCATCTCAAAAGTCCTATGGCCCAAATTTTTAATCCAAGGATAGGATTGGACCATTATGGAAATAAATGAGGGACTAAAATGAGAAGAAAAATACAATACTCAACCAATTAACCAATTTAGCTTATTAATAAATTGTATGAAAATCAGTGATTGAAATGAAATTTTAGCTGAAGTCAATTTTCAACAACAAAAAGGTTTTAAATGAAGGTTGAAACATTTTTCATCTTTTTCATCTTACTTTTAAACGCATGATTCTAATAATTTTAATTTGACACAATGTCAAGTAAAATAACAAAATTGTTAAATATCGATTTCCTATTACATTATACGGATTTAGAAACCAACAAAACAAATAATTGCAATCCACATGAAATATGGTAGGAAGATCCTACAAACTTTTCTTAGAGAAAAATGTAGATGCTATAGGTATAAATAAAACCTAAACTACAAAAACTCATTCATCTATTTTGTCTCCAAGCTGAGTACACATATGAACTTGAATTGCATTGCCTAATAATAGTACATGGGATCCTAAGAATATAGAGTAGATTTACATGTAGTACATACTCAATAATGCAAAAATATTTTCTAGAGATTCCCAAACTATTTTATATTTACATAAGTGTTCGGCGGATTTTTTTCTTTTTAATAGTACAAAATTCGATGAGAGAAAACGATTGCAATTAGACAATTGAAAGTACATTTTAATAACATGTGGTATACCTCACAAACTAAGTATGTATTTCAAATCAATGAAATATACATATGATGTAAAGTTCAAGTCGCTTATGTTGAACTTTTACATATTTACAAAACTGCCATCATGTATTTTTTTAATTGACTTATACGATCAGTATTCGCTATCACCGTCTCTTTCAACAACTTGGCCATTACGTCTCACATATATGTGTATATATATATATACACTTATAAAACATAGATCCCAAGTTTCTCTTTCCATGCAAAAACCAAAAAACCCTCTCCATAGCTATCTCCTCCGCAAACACAATGTTGCTAATCAAAATCCCAATTTCCTCCACCAAAAAATTCTTCAAGAAAACCATCCACACCTTCAAGTCTTTCTTTTCCGAATCCACATACCAAAAGCTTCCCAAGATCTCGTCTCCACGTGCCTTCAATCGTAGCTCCGACGAAGAAGATGAAATCTCGAATACTTCATCATCAACAACAACAACACGAACACGAACTCGAGCAAGTACTAGTCAAGAAAGAAGTTGTTTTGTGGCACAAAAGCTTAGAGAGCTAGAGATGGAGGATTTGGGCAATTTAGATCTCATGCTTGACATTGAAGAGGTTCTTCACTACTATTCCCTCTTAACTTGTCCCACCTATCTCGATATTGTTGATAGGTCTTTCATGAAAATCTATGTCGAATATCACATGTCATGTGCGTGTTAAACGACTCAAAATAACACGTTAAATATTCATAAAAATGTTTCGTAAAAAAAAGACTTTATAGTGTGATTATCATAATATAATGATTAAAATCCACTAGACAATGTTATTCTACTAAAATTTTGTTGTTTCTCTCCCAAAATTTTCAGATAAATTATTATTTTATCTGTTTTTCAATATATTTAATAATGGAGGAGTGATGTGTTGCTGTATTTTTTTCCATTTGATTCTATATTTACTTGATTATATTTGCTTATGTGTTTTATTATTATTAATCGGTGTTTAAACTTCATTTCTTTTTCTTATTTTTTGAGCAAAAAATAAATGAAGCATAAAACACTGAAATAACAAATAAAGTTACCATATTTTTATTTTATATAATAAAAGAAAATTGACGCTGAGTGATGCCAATTTTGGGCCTAACAATCCAAAAAGCCCATATAAATTCACACTTGCTAATTGGGTCTGACTGCTTCAGTGGCTAAAATTTAAGCCCATTAAGTACTGAGAAATTGGACCGTTGGCCCATTAGAGTTTTTTTAGAACGGCCCATTGGAGGTTTTGAATCTATGCTCACAGGACATTTCTATAGAAAATATACCATTGTAATATTTTATATTACATATAAATTCCTGAATTTTGATGGGAAATGCTCAAGAAAGCAAAATGTTATTTTTAACTTTTGGAGGTTTTTCATTCGAGTAGGAAGAGTTTTGTCTTCACGCTAATTTTTGTTTGTTAGTATAACGCATGATTTGCCCGATAAAAGTGTCACCGACACAAGATCTCGAATTTACTTAGGTTCAGATTTTATCGTCATTTCACCGCTAATGTTTATACATATGAAAAGGTGATGCCACTATTGTAGGGTTTTCTTTTATCATTATATATGTGCTTCATTTTGTCGATTATATGTGCTTCATTTTGTCGTTTACCAGTTTACCCGAGTTTTTCTTAACATATGTATATGCTTCACATGATAAACTTGCAAACTAGTAACCTCCAAGTACTACACACACACGTATATATATATATATGGATATGTTGTCTAGTGTCTATGGTTGAAAGGAAAGAGCTTTATCTTCATACTGATCTTTTCTATAATATATATGACTTATGGTTTGTCCGATGAACGTGGACGCAAGATTCAAACTTCCTAGCGTCCAACTTTTCATCGACATTTTGCTACTAAAGATTGTACACACGGAAAAGTGATGCCACTATAGTGGATTTTTCGTATCACTAGATGAGTGCCATATTTTGTCGATTATGCATTTTCTAATCATAAGTCTGTTTGTTATTTTGTCGTTTATCAACTCACCCGAATTTGTCTTGGCATACATTTGATTCTTCCACATGATACATTTGTAAAGTAGTAACCTCCTAGTACACATTGATGTGGTTGATTTAAAAGGATAAAAACAAAATGAAAAGTAGGAAGAGAAAGGAAAGTAGTTGTCTAACCCAAAAAGCTTTAAACCCATGGCCTATTTAAAGCTCCCTAATACCTTGGAGAAGCAAAAGAAGAGTCCAAGAAATGTAGCAATGGTGGAGCTAGTGATGGTACAAACTTTAGTTCTCCACTACACAACATCTTGGTGGATATGTGGAACCCATATTGTTGAGCTAACTAGCTAAATGCAACAAAGCCAAGTTGGGAGACATGACTTGGAAATTTTGTGTTTTGGCTTGGCTTGGCTTTTGGTCTTAGTAGTGTTGGAATGCAAATGAAGATTCTCACAAGTATACACTCTAGATTCTAACTAGATTTGGAGACCAAGGCCACAACAAAAGTGACCAACCTAGTGGGGTGTGTACTACAACTATGCCATGCCACTCTTCCACTTTATGCAATCTATCTCCTCTCTTCACTCACTTTTTCTAGCTCCTCTTGTGATAACAAAAAAAATAAAAATAAAAAGTGTTTCTAAGATCTTTTTCACTCTCCTGTCCATTTCAAAGGCGTGTCAAAAGTGTTCATAAATTACAGTAGGAACATAATCAGATCTGATTGATTTTATAATGTTTGAAATAAAGTAGTTATTGAACCGAAAAATAATGACACGACGGAAATATTACGTATAAAATTTTGGTAGTCTTTATAGAAATGTATGAGAAATGTGGTTCACATACATGCATGTTTTCTTCTTGATTTTGTGTAGAATACTAAAAGAGATGTAAGAATCAAACTTATAGCATCTAAGTAAATCTGACTCAGAATTAGATGAATAATCAACTTTAATTTAATATGGGAACACACAACATAGTAGCAATTACAACATCTATCATTAAACTGTGCGCATTGACAATTTCGGAATCTCAAAATCATGCAAAGCGAGAAAGTATAATATCGAATGATTCAAGTGACAAGTTGCAAATGGAATGGAAAGTGGTCCCAAATGAGCAAGATCCCAATGTGTTCAAATGAGAAGTGTCCATCTCATATATACATACACATATACAATATATATATATGTATATATGTACATATATATTTGGTTTATAGCAAATGTGTAGTACATATCATGTCCCTTGCGCCTGCATGTCTTGGCCCTTTCACCTATACGTATTAAAGCACAAAACCCACATCACAACACTCCACTCCACACCAAGACCTACACTACATAGTGCATACACAACAACCATAGTTTCTACTTATACCTTTTCTTAATGTGAATCATCAGTACGTGCGACTTCATGCATATATACCTATATTCTTTTACACAAGTTGATGTAGCGGCCGATCTTATTATGAGATTTAATCTAATTCTTTTGTTGAGAAGATAGTTTTTTATATTTTAATATTGAATCGGTACGTGGGCATTCATACAAGTATTTTTTTCATGTAAACTTGTTGTAGCTACTGATCTTATCATTCAACTTAACTTCTTAATCAATGAAGAGTTCTTTATAAATTACTGTTGTATCGATACGTAAATTCATGCATGTATTCTAATCCAACTGTTTAACTATTAAAACGGTACAAAAAAATTACTCACATGTAAAAAGCGCACGCACGAGTTTACATGTAAATTTTTTTTTTCATGTTTTCTCTATTTTTCTAGTTGATGGGACTTCACCATCTATATTGGGCAATAATCCAATGGCTAGGATTCACAGCAACAAAAGGAATCAAATGGTTAGGAAGCTAGGTGTCCACCATGAAAGAGCCATTATAAGAAAGCAAGCAAGGTGGTGGTGCTCTCAGTCTCATCTTTTGTCACATACCAACTAATTAAACCTAAATGGATAATAGCTCCAATTGCATACCAAATACTATGTCCAATTCTGGCATTTGTGTCTTCTATTACCCAAATGGAAACACATCAACTCACTTGTGAGACACACAAAATTGTAAAAACATTACTTCAAGTCAAGTAATTATTAGTCAGTTATTTGTCGAGAAGACGCACGAATAAGAACAAAAATAATAATTAAAACAAGAACATTCATCAGGTTAGGATTTACGTGGTTCAAACAGCTTTGTTCGTCTATGAGTCACACTCAATTTTTTTATTAAATCAAATTCAAATTTTCAAATCACAATTTTAGAAATGTCAAAATAACTTCAAACACAAAAAAACAAAACATAATACTTGTAGTGCCCTTTGTTATGATCAAGACTAATAAGCTCATCGGTTCACGCGTTTTTCTATGCACAAATAAAAACAGCCGTCACGGTCCCGTCTTTCCACACGAAACATTATAAGCTGAGGAGTCAACTGCAATGATGTCGATATATAAGCAATTTATTGAGATATCATTACGCGTTAGAACCTCGAAATTTTCATAATCAAGAATAATACTTAGAATATGTACGAAATAATAATGTTATCGTACTATATAGTAATGTTAAATGGTCCATGAAAGAAGGTATGTTTTAAATATAAATGGACCACGAGGACTTTGAAGAAGGTGTAGTAAATAAATTGGTCCATATATGAAATTAATTATAATTCCATGATGTGGATGATGATGATATATAACATGTGCAGCATGGCCATCATGTGTAGGTTCATGGGGATGAGTAGTTAGAAAGACAATTTTGCTAGGGCTTTGACATGTAAATGACCTTGTGATCATCACATGACTATATATGGACCATGGACCATGGACCATGGACCATCTACATATACCTATATATATGTATCATATGCAAGTAGAGGACCTAGCTATAGCCAGCCAGGTACTTTTGATCCTTGGTACTCAAGTAATTAATTCAATAAAAACATAAAGTAAACGTAGTTTAAGTCAATAATTAATTGGAATTCAGTCTCCGCTAACTTAGTAACATTTGATTAAAATTTTGGAATTGGGCGCGGGTATTTCCGCTCCCATAAATTCATTAGAACGGATATAATCTATGAGTGAAATTTTAATGATGTGTTGTATTAGTATCATGTTTTCTATAATCTCTATATTGAGCAATTTTATATGTTTAGATTTTGGTTTATTTTCAAGTTGGCCATATTTAGATATATGATATAGAGAAATAAATGTTGAATCTAGAATATGGAAATATAAGGAAATAGTCGGCATAAGGTAGGGAATAGGAAGGCGTGGCTTGCTGGTCCTCATTGAGATTTTAAGACTATAAACTCTTATATATACAAATATGGCTAAGTATGAGATATTGATGTTGATACACTCACACTTTTTCATATATATATATATATATATACTTGTTACGTAATAAAAGATAAAATGATCGTAGACTGAAATCAAGTTAAGCCTGCTAGATCTGGACAGGTAAAAAAAAAACGATCGCATGTTTAATTATCATGTCACTTTTTGATGGTCTAAATATGATATTATCCGACTAGATAAGTAAGACATGTCAGTCATCCGCTCATTTGTCAGCTCTAAATGTCCAAACGAGCTCACTCTCCCTCCCCCAACCTTTCAAAGATTCGATTTTCGGTCGGGATAATACCCACCAACAACTCATCTTTAAAACCCTAACCAACCTCACCTCCATTACCAAATTTTTGTTGTCCTTAATTCACTGTCCCATTCCAATACCATCCATTTGAGTCCTTACCTTGCATATTGTGTACATGACAATGATCTTCTTCTTTGTTTGTACATGCACCTTTATTTTTATTTTATTTTATTTTTCTCTTCTACCAAATTTTGTACACTTCACACTTGTTCCAAAAACATCACTTTACCATGCAAACTCAATTATTATAACTACTTTATATCATCCTATGATACAAATTCAGACCTACTTTCGATGAGTTGTTTTCATCGTTAATTACTAAAAGAAATGAGGACTTATGCTGAAAAGTTGTCTTTTACGTTCAAATATGTTTTCTAATTTCTACAGCAAGTTAAGACGATTGATACAAACCCGACTCATGACTATATGTTGGACATATATTTTTTATTTTCATTCCAAAAATAACTTACAAAACGTGCTCTTGTTGGACCTTCAACTATCAATTTCTTGTAGTACATAATTTGTAAAACTAATATTTATTGTATTAGAACATTTTTATACTAATTTAATCTTTCTTGTTTGGGAATCAATCAAATATAGACTATGACTCCAATTTTTTTTAGTATAAAGAAAAAGTGTTCATAAATAGGGTGAGGTGATTTATATAAGATTGAGAGCTTGACAAGTTGTGTAGAGGATATATATTGTAAATAAAGTCTTTGGTATTAATGGTGGTCCGAATTGGTGATGAGGATGGATGGAAATGCCTAGTGACAAGGCAACAAATAAATTCACTATAATTAATATTCTATGTACAAAGGACACACATATACATGTAGCAATTAATTATTTATGAATTTGATTTTGTTAGTATTATTTACATTTTAGGGTTTTGGATAATTCAAAATGAGTCCATTCAGTCTGGTTTTAGTTCAGACCTTTCACAATTGGTCTTTAAATTTATCCTAATCGGTATGATTTTTTTATTTGTATTTTATAAAATTCAGTCTCGGTTCGTTTCAGTCGTAGACCGATGCCCAACTTTGTACTCTTCTATATGCACTCACTACATCAAGAGCGCGACAACAACTATCCAAATTTGAGTTGGAGATGATCACAATAAATGATTTTTTACATAATTTTAACACAATTTCGAACAAAATTTTAATTATTTATTTATAATTTTCATGGGATTGAGGATGAAGAAAAACATATGCACTAGAAGAAGGAAGATCTTTTTTCTTTCATGAATCTCTTGCTTTTCCTTTTTCTTTTTGTTTCCCAAGAGAAAGATGATATATGTTATGATGGTCCCTTGCTATATGAATGTTCTTTTGGACCATTTTTATAGTTAAACTTTGAGGAAATGGCACATGAAATCATGAACTTTTTTTCTTTTTTGGTACAAAGTCATGAACCCTTTTTTCAACAACACAAAGATATATTTAAATATTTAGCTAAACCTCATATATATATGTTTATTAGATATTGATTATGTGTCCGGTCGAGTCTGAGAGATCATATTATCATCGAATTCATGTTAGATTATGACCTTTACAACTACCCTCCTGATGTTACGAGCCTGAAACATCAAATTCTCATCGAATTTATTTCAAATTGTTACCCCCTACAACTACCCTCTTGATGTCCCATCGAGTCAAACATCAAGTCCTCGTCAAGTTCATATTAGATCGTCATTTTTGCACCTTCCAACCACTTTGTTCGGCCGTCAACTTGAACAAATTGATTAAATTAGAGAGAGGAAGAGAGGGTCTTTTCACAAATCACTTGCAAAATTTATCTAACTAGAGAAGAATTGGCAATGTACAAAAGATATAAACATGGGTCTTCACTTGACTTTTGACCCCTCCCAAAACCAAAACAAAAACCTACCATAAACTCTTTTTAGTTTTTACCCCAACCAACATTGTACTTTCTAGTCCTAAATTCCTAGGGTTTTGTCCATAACTCCAAATCTTAATTAACTAGTGACCACATAATAATAATTAATATTATTGTGATGGTCCACGAGTGTAAGCCATCAAATGTTTTGCATCAGCTTTCCAGCAACTCTCAATGTCCTCAGCAATTCTTCTTGCATCCATGGAAGCACCAAGCAATCCTCTTTTTGTAAACCCTACGGCATATAACCCACATTCCCCTTTCCACCCGTTTGGAAACGGCTTTCGAGGAAACCCGTCTTTTTCGTTGAACATGTCGCTCTCCTGCAAGTTAACCGTGATCAGTTAACGAAATTTAACTATGAATGTTGAACTTAGTGAAAGAGACTCTAATCGCATAAATGAGAGATAACAAGTATTTTAAGAGAATGGTGGTTGGTATGTGGGCCCGATCAACTATGTTGTTTAATCAAATACGCAATATTCAACCATTCACGAAAAGACCCGATCGAACCTAATTAATAAACAGATTACACATCACAAATAAGTAGAGGTGTTATGTATGTTACCTTTAACCAAGTTGGTACATTGCTTTTGTAGCCAGTGGCAAGAATGATGGCATCAAAATTCTCTACCCTCCCATCAACAAATTCCGCGCCATGGGTTGTTATTCTACGAACTCCTCGAAAAACCTACGCAAAATTACACAAATAGTTAATCATTCGTGATCTTCACCGACAATGCATCAAATATAAATTTTAAAAAATCATACATGTAACTGTACCTTAATGTTTCCCTTTCGAATTTTGTCTAGGGTACCGATATCTAGCACCGGCGTCTTGCCACAGGCGCTTTTGAGCTGTAGAGGGCCGATCTTGGGGCGGTGGAGGCCGAGCCGGGAGGTGTCGCCGAGCATGAAACGTGACACAAGGAGTAAGAAATTGTCCACAAGATGCATTGGGAACCACTTGAGCAACCACATGGAGAGTCCAAATGTTGATCTCCCTAGCATTTGTTGAGGCAAAACATGAACCTACAAACCAAATATAACAAATCCATTAGTTTCAAACTAATAAAAAAAACACGTACTAAAACCCTATCTACATAACAAAAACACCAAGTAAAAATACTAGAGCTGACAATTTGGACACAAACCCATTTTTGGAACAGACAAATCCAATCTGCCTATGGCCATATCCCTGACGAACAATTTACTTAGATGCTGTCGTCAGCACGAGATGACACGTCACAGTCAAGTTATTTCATACAAGAACAAAAAGAATTGAATAAGAAAAGAAAAATGTAAGAAGAAGATGATGTCATGGAGTGTGATTGATGATGAGTGAGTGATGAGGAGTCATGTTCATGGTAATGGAGATCATCAGAATCTGCACTGAAACAACACTGACTGGACTCTGCAAGCTATTTTGCTGCATAAAATGCAGAGGTGCAGTGCAGGCATAGAGTGATAGGCATGGCAGTCCAAAATATTTAGTACAAAGATTTTGTAATATTTCTTGGCTTTCTCTCTATACCTATATTTACTTACTTACTTCCCCACCCAATCCTGCGCATGCGCATGCAACCGATTTCCAAGAAACAAAACAGTATAAAATATAAATGTAGCTCTCATTAATAACACATATACATATACATATACATATACATATACATATTGCCGGGTCAACAATTCTTACTACCGTGTCGTGTTTGTGTCAAACTTATTTGACCCATCTAGACCATTTGATTGAACGGATTATAATGTATCAAATTTGTCGGTGCATTAAATTATTTAAACAAGTATCGTGTTAGTGATGACAATTCAGGTTCTAGGTCGGGTCAGACTTTTACAAGATGGGGTTGAAATGCCCAACCCAAAATGGGTACGAGTTAGTTTGGGCCACTTTCAAGTTTTACCCGCAAAATGTGCAGGTTTACCTAAACTGGCTCGTAATTTACCTAAGGCAGAGTTAACCCCAACCCGACTCGGGATTGGGTCCATTTTATATGACCCATACTCGTAAATTTTTGGATTGAGTTTCGGATACCCGTTGTGTCCTATAACTCAATTTCTTTAATAATAAAGCTGATTTAACATGGCCCATTTAACTAAAACACCAAGCCTTAAAACAATTCAAACAAGACTTGCAAACACAAATTGCTACACGAATTATGTAGTTTTTTGTTTTGGAATAAATCTTGCAAAGGTAAATGTTAAGTTATTTTCTTGAAAGAGAAATATTAGTGAAATGGAGTATATGGAAGGTGGTTATGACTATAACATAAATGGAAAAAAGTGTAATATAATAGAACAAATATTAAATTACTAAGTATGGTCTTAATAAAATAATAACAATAGTGAATAAGAAGATTTTCTCTTTATATTATTATTATTAAAGTAATAAAATAAAGTAGTTATGATTAACACATTTAAAAATATATTATATCACCCATTATATAAAATCATAATTTCAAATCTATCAAATGAGATTACAAGAGTTGTAAAATTTTCAAAAAGGTACATTTGAAAAAAGAAATACACTTTACTGAGAAAGGATAATTTTAATATTTATATATACATATAGACAATTAATTTTTTAAAATAAAAAATTATTATCAACTAATTATCAGTCGAGTGCCCGAAATCTCAACCAATAGATAAACGGGACGGGTAAGGGTATTATTAATCGACGAGGTGACATCATCTCATTGCCAATGGTATAATGTCTGAGATTCTTTTTTCTCTAATCAACCATACTCGTCTTAAGTAAATTCAAATTATATTATCGATCAAGTCCGAGAAGTTGAAATGAGAATCTGAATTCAGATCGAGTTTTCACGACCAAAAAAGTCATAATCACTCGTTCTAACTTTCGGAACTTTCCATTCTCGTTTCCGACTCTTATTCCCGAACAAAAATTATAACCCGAGCTAAGACAACGACGACTAAGGTCTAGTTTGGTAGAGAGCTTACCGAGTCCCGAATCACGAGCGAGGGCCGGGCGTCGTAATTGCAAAGATCCAAACAGACCTCCATTCCCGAATTCCCACACCCCACCACCAGCACGCTCTTCCCGCGAAACATCTCGCCGCTCCTGTACGCGCTCGAGTGCACCACTCGCCCCCGGAAACCGCCCATTCCCTCCATCTCCGGCACCACCGCCTCCGC